>JADBJO010016881.1:12500-17500 GCA_016801955.1 Conus betulinus | reverse complement strand
TTATTTGACTTATGATCCTCACCTGAACCAACGGAATGGAAACATGTGGCTATTCCGCGTTTTGATGGATACACTGTCATTCCTTAAACTGTGCACGTAGACTTCTTCAATGCATAGCACGCACTGCGTGCCAAACGTTACGCGATTCCTTTCTAATTGCCATGCAAAGAGGGCTGAAATAAATGTCAGTGCGCCAATGGCCGATGTACACACACACACACACACACACACACACACACACACACACACACACACACACACACACACACACACACACACACACAAGCGCGTGTGCACACGCACACACGCACCAAACACATACAACACATACGTGCGATCGCGAACGGACGCACGTACGCACTTACGCACGCGCGCGCGCACACACACACACACACACACACACACACACACACACGCACGCACGCACGCACACACACACACACACACACACACACACACACACACACACACACACACACACACTCACTCACTCACTCACTCACTTACACGCACACTGTATTTGAAGGAAACGTGATGGAATGTGAACTGAGGGAGAACCTACTGCACTCTGAATGCCAATACGGATCCAGGGGCGGATCAAGATCTCAAATCCATTTAGCAAGGCGGTACAAAGACTGCTTAATCAATCTTAAAGCAGAGCTGGAAGAAGGAATGGATTCGGCGATTCCCGGAACAACCGACCCTAGAAGGCAAAAATATTTTTTTTTTTTTTTTACCACATTGCTTTTCCTTCCCCTTATATGGACAGAACCTACCCTCGCCTTTCCCCAGTCTAAATGATCCAGCCCTGTCGTCGTAAAAGTGAAGAGATGAAATGTGGCCTAATGTCGAACTCATAAGGTGGGTTCTGTCTTTGCGTTTAATCTGTATTCATGCCATTGGTTAATTCCTTCTGGCATGTCTCGCGATTTGTAATCCATGCGGAGAGCCCTAATCATCACGCCATGGCCTCTGTCATTTATTCTGCCGTCTCATGTAGAGGAAAAGAAGAAGAAAGCATGTTTAGTTAAATAGTAAGAGTGGTTGGCTGAATGTTGATTTGCTTACGCTGAGTTCAACTGTTTGACGCGCACTGCTGACTGATCAGTCAAACCACTCAAAGCATTCATTGTATTTGTAATTATTTCAGCTGTGTTGGATAAAACCCGTTGTTCATCTTGCTGGTGCTGCTACCAATATACTGAGGGTGGCGCTGACTGATTATGATTGACGACTGCTTCTGATGGTTGGCTTTTCTTTAAAAGAAAAAAAAAGAAAGAACTGCTTCGCCAAGCTACTACATGAGTTGGATATTAGTTGTCTACCTGGGGCACGGGTTTTAGGTTAAACTGTGTGTTTAGTGAATTGTCGTCATGTTAGACAGAGTATTTTCTTATGAGTTAGAAACAATTTGAGTGTACATTGTGAGGCGAGCAGTGAAAAAACCTTCTACTATTCGAAATTCAAGTTTTCCGTAGTGTGAATGCTGCTGTTCATTTCCTGTTTTATTGGGCCAGTATCAAAATATGTTACCAGTCTCCTCTTCCTCCTGTTCCTCCTCCGTCTCCTCCTACTTCAACTCCTCCATTTCCTCCTCCTGCTCTTCTTCCTTCACCTCATCCCTTTCCGTTTCCCCCTCCTCCTCCTGCCGCTCAAGCTCCTCTTCTCAAAGTCATTGTTATTATTATATTATTGTTATCATTATGATGATTACGATGATGATAATGATTAGATTGTTGTTGTTAATGATGTTTTGATTTTTAGAGTAGTAGTGGTATTCCACCTGCTCGCAATATTCACTTCTCCATGGCATTTTTGTTACTAACATTATTATCATATTTTTATGTTAATTGTTGCTATTGATGCTGTTATTGAGAGTAGTAGTAGTAGTAGTAGTATCATCATCATCATCATCATCATCATCATCATCATCATCATCATCATCATTATTGTTAGTATTATCATCATCATAAGTATTATCATTACTATTATCATTATCATGTGATTATGATGATGATGATGATGATGACGATAATGTCGTCGTCATCCACATCGTTATCATCACCATCATCACAATCGTCGTCGTCGTCGTCATCATCATCATCATCGTCACAATCATCATCATCATCATCATCATCATCATCATCATCATCATCATCATCATCATCATCATCATTATCTTCATCATAGTTATCATCATCAACATCATCTTTTTATCTGATCAGCTTACTTTGATACAAAAATAATCGTAATTTTTTTCAGCTTTTTGTTCAGTTGTATTAACTGATCATATTCGTTTCTTTTGCCTGTTCATGTACGACATTAAAATTTACTCAATGTTGCAGTTTTGGTCGTCGTCGTGTCTACACCTTCATGTTGCTGGCCATGTTGGCTTCCGCCGTGGGGCTCATTTATGTGACGTCACTTCCGGCTTTGATGGCGCTACGGTTTCTTGCAGGGGGCACAACTACTGGTTCCTATCTGTGCACCTACGTCCTTGGTACATTATGCAGACGGGTCATTGATTGGGTAGGGGAAGAATGGGGGGATAGGGGCTCAAGTGACAGGAGTGTGCATGAGCGGAACGGGTGGGGTGAGTAGAGGGGGAAAAGGTGGGTGATGTTGTAGAAAGGGAGGGGGATACGGTCTGATGGAACATAGGGATGGGATGGTAAAATAAACAAACATGACATGATGCCTGCCTGTATGATTGTCCCCATCCTCATCATATCCCTTTATTGTCATCGGAGAAGTCAATACAGCTTCTCTTCATACACGTTTCCTAACTTTTCCTGCTCTAGGCATGGAGCTGGTGGGAAAGTCTCAAAGGCGGTACATCTCCGTGGCCATCGAGGCGTTCTCCAGCACCATGTCCTTGCTGGCCGTGCTGTCCGCCTTCTTCCTCAGGCACTGGGCGCACTTTCAGGCCTCTCTGGCGGCTCCCTGCGTCATCATAGCTGCTGGCTATTTGTGAGTGATCCCAGTGAGAAGCAGGATGCTGATTCAATAGTTCATGATGATAAGAATCTGAATGAGGGATAATGCGTCACTGAATTCAGGGCTATGAATTCTCTCGCTATTTGGCAGGAATACATTCCATTATGACCTGGTAACCAATTACCCCATGGTAAATTTACGTCACGGATGTATGGTGCCTTGCGAAATAAATTCTATTGAAGTACATCATGCACCTCTTGTAAACCTTGCTTTGATTCATGTGAACGAACAATGTCGTCCGCAAATCAAAGAAGTAACAAACGTAACAGTTACGAAGAAGCATGTTTGTAACTGGGGTTTTTATGTTGTGGACATCAAAAGAAAAAAAAGGGAGCAAGAAGCTCTCCAATTCATTTAGATACGATATAAGAGAAAAAAGGATTATGGTTGCATAGCCAGTCGCTGTAAGTATCCTGGAACACTTCGGTTTGTTTCCATCACTGAGATACTTACCACCTCGATTCAATTTATTTATTTGTAACACGGCCTACCACGAAGGGGTATGAGGGTGAGAGAAAGGGGCGTCGTACACCTGGGCTGGCACACTACTTAACACAACCATGCATGTTGATAATCAAATTTAGATTTTATCTGTATTTTGTCTGATTCTTTGTTCATAAACCGTACTGGCACGTTGAATCACATGCTGTACAATGCAAGTAAATGCATGAAACAATGTTTTATTTTGGCTGGTTACAAATAAAAAAGTAAGATCTGTAACTACGAAGGCATAACCAATGGCGTGATGATTCTGTCAGCGTACAGCGTGACTTCATTGGTGAACTTTACTGTTGTTTTTTTTTAACGAAGGCAGTAGATTAATTGTTTATTTTACTGGTGAATAATTTCCCAACTGCTTAAAAGCTTAGTGCTTCTGTAAATATCACAGTCCAGTTTAGTTCTTTTTTGTTATTAGTAAATTGGTTCAATCATAGGAAGAATCCATTCTTCTAGCTCTTTGCTTGAATTTACAATTTTATCAAGTCGTATACAAAATGAGTGTGTGCGTTCAGAAATAATTATTGAACATATTCACGCGAGTCAAATCTGCAACATTATGAGACCGTTTAAGATTTTAGCATTGTTCATCTATAATGCTCATTTACTTAAAGTGTTACTATGGTCACAAATACATTTATCTTCATAATGCATTTCACCCACAGAAGTGCAAATCAAGCTGATAGTTACACCAAGTGAACCTAAATGTTCAGATTTGTAAGTTTTGTTCATGGCATAGTGGCTTTCTCTCGTTTGTTTAGGTGATTCTTGAGATTTCTTATCACATCGGATCAGCCGAGCTGTAATCCAGTTCTTATCGTCGCATTGCCAACCAGTGTGTCTGCTCTTTCGTTTCCTCTAATTCCTTCCTGTCCAGGGCAGTTCATCCATTTGAGTATCGCCAATGGCAAGACGTGCATTACTTTATGTCGAGCTTCCCATTCCACTCTCCACTTTTTGAACAGGGTTCATGGAGTCTGTCAGTATCACGGCTTGTTAAGTGTTAAAACTAGCCTGTGGACGAAATCTAGTGGGGTGTGTGTGTTACTATTTCTGCCTCCATTATTAAACGTGAAGTTGTTAAACTGTACGCATCATTGTCTTCCTGGATAGTTCGGCCATTTGCTTCACTGTGTATCACCAGCCTGATTTACCTTTTGTGCCAGAAACGTCAGTGTGTATAACAATATCATCTTTTGTGCCAAGGTTTTGGTTTTGTCGAGTGATGGCAATTTGATCGAGGTTTTGAAGTGGTATGGATACGTTTTCAATCTCTTCGTTTCTTTGACTTCTGCTAACGGGCACACAAGCTGTATATTGTCTTCTGCATGTCTAATCTATGATTTCCTCGTCCAACCTGAATGCCTTTTGTTTCCTTGACCGCTGCATTTAGCGGGTTTGAGGGATTTTTGAGTGTTCTAAAATATGCCTTCACCTTTTCTAGCTTGTATCTGGCATGCATTGAAGGAAGGTCGAGCACGTATCGCACAGATTCAATTGGCATA
>JADBJO010016881.1:0-7500 GCA_016801955.1 Conus betulinus | reverse complement strand
AGTCCGCGCCGCTAACCACTTCACCACGGCAGCTGGTCATCTTTCCCTTTCTTTCCTCACATTCTGTAAATATTGACGTCTAAGGTCTGTAATTGGCAGCTAGTGAGAGATTCAGCCCTTAGCCACAAATATTGTGTGCATCTGTTGGGTCTTACCCTATAATTCCCATGGGGGGTGGGAGCAAAGATCCGTTGCACTTAAAAAAAAAAAAAAAAAAAAAAAAAACTTTGTCCTCAACATAGTTTCTTGCTTGTTATTCTTATCTCCAACCTTTTCATGTCTAAATCATAGCTGATTGTTGTGTAGCACCCAATGTGTCAAACGTAAAGTATTGAGTCAAAGAGGTATACTGCGTAAAATATGTCTTGGTGTTTAGGTGTTTTATACCCTTGAGGCAAAGACAGAAAGGTATATCTTCATTAAAAGAACTCATTTTAAACCAAACCAGTCAAACTAAGCAAACGTATTCACATGAAGATCACAGTCATTATGATAATAACACAGTTGATGTAGTTATTTGATAAGTTCGAAAAAGGAGACTTTGAATTATGCCAACAGTACACTTGTGTAAATATGTGTCTAACTCTGCTGAAATCACTTACTATAATTTGCAGCAATACCTGTTTCTGAACCTGAAATGCCTAATATCACGGAGATGTGTACGTCCCCCGAGGGAAGTTGCATCGTTGAACCAGCAAACAGCTGTCCTAAGCAATATTAGACGACCTGTGTCCAAACTGCCCTTTTAGAATGTTATTGACAGATTGGAAGAAAAATCTGACTCTTGGGGAAACATCCCAATGTGTTACTGACTCAAAGAACTTACGTTTCGTCTACCTGCTACCTGTCCTGAGGTGCCAGATTACAAGGAGCGCAGCATTTCTGTGGAAGACTAACGACCGGTTTTCTGTAGCTCTGGGGTGAGGACGGGATTGAGCCAATAAAGAGACTGAGGATTGACGTTGTCAGAGGGACTCCCAGACATTTGCAGCAAAGGAGACAGATTTATTTGGATCCTCACACGAACGATCAACACAATAAACCAAGAAAGGTTTCTTGACAGCTTTAAAGAAAGCTCGTCCAGGTTGAAGAAAATGCCGTTGACTATCCTTCCATAATCAATGCTTCTGCAACATACCAGACTTCTAGGTTGGAAATCCAGTCTCAAGTTCTATTTCCTCCCAAAACATGGTTTTTGGACGTATCAGAGAGAGAGAGAGAGAGAAGAGAGAGAGAAAGAGAGAGAGACAGACAGACAGACAGACAGACACACACACACACACACACACACACACACACACACAGATATATATAGAGAGACGTATCGAGAGAGAGAGAGAGAGAGAGAGAGAGAGAGAGAACTTTTCTTGAGATACGTAACTTTTGCCTGCCTAGGAAGTGAAATTCTCGAGTGATTGATATTACTCTGAAGTAAAATACTTCTACTCTTCTAGTACCCAGATGCATGGATGTTTTTCATAAAACACACACAAAACACGCGCTCGAACGCGTGCACGTGTGTGCGCATGTGCAGAGATAAATTCTGAACAAGATAGTTCTCTAGATCAGTTTTCGATGTTAAAAATCTTCTTCAATTTCAATACAAGCGGCATACATGGTGTCTTGAAAGGCAAATGTGAAAGGCAAGATTTCAAACAGGAAATTATTTTTCAACCGTTTCAACCGTTTCTTTTTTTTTTTTTCATACACCGAAAATCGTAACATTTGATTGATGGGAGTTGACGTCAAAATTTCACTTTCAACCACCTCAGAGAAGCTCACTCCGAAATTGGATGATTTCTAATTTAAAGGTATTTTTTTTAAAGGGTACTGTTCTCACCACCAACAGAACGAAGGAGTAATGCTACTGGGCGAGGAATAGAAAACGAGAGACAAAAAAAAGAAGGAAACTTGTTATCTGTCTGCAGGATCCTCCTCATCATGAACAATTACGGCCTGATGCTAAATGTCTCCACCATGAAGGGCAACATCTTTCTCAACTTCACCATTTTGCTCAGCATGGACGGGCCTGTCGCTCCTGCTCTTCGCACTATTAATAGAACGCATCGGAAGGCGCCCTCTGCTGACGGGTGTTACCGCCCTTGGTGGTGTGGCCTGCTTAGCCACTATCTTCCCAACCGTGCTGGGAGGGAGCCGTAAGTGTCGATCATCAATTGGTTGATGTCTTGAGGTACACTTTTGAGACTGCGTGTGGTTGGGGGTGAGGGGTGGGTTGGATGTGGTAATGGAAACCTGACAGAATGATATATGGTGGATCGCAAGGATATACAGTCATGTCTTATTTCCTTTTTGATTTTTTTCCCTTCGCCCACCACACCAGCAACAACAAAACCAACTGAAACAACGATAACAACAATAACAACAACAAAAACACACATATCACATATGCATGTCCTATAAACAGATCTTAAATGGCTGTTCCTGATGGCTTGGACTGGTGAAGCCAGTCGTTTGATGTTCACCTACGTCCTGATTCATTCCTCTCTTTCCCTTTTTTCTCGTTCCTTCCTTCCTTCCTTCATCAGTGGCCTCAAAACGTTTCTTCCCAACAGGCTGGATCTTGAAAGGATTGCCCATGGTGGGTCATATGGTTCTATATTCATCCCTTCCTCGTTCTCTCCCTCCACTGTTCCTTGCTCATTGACCACATGCCTATCTTCCCAACAGACTGGATCTTAAGAGGAGCTGTCCATGGTGGGTCGGATGGGTGTATCTACTGGTCTGACGTCCATCTACATCATGTCTCCGGAGCTGTTCCCCACTGTGCTCCGCAGCTTCGGCTTAGGCAGCTGCTCCATGCTGGCTCGGATCGGGGGCCTGGCCTCCCTATGTGGCCGACGACTTGTAAGATTGTTATGATTGGGATGTGCGTGCATGCGTGCGTGCGTGTGTGTACGTGCGTGCGTGTGTGTGCGTGCGTGTGTGTGTGTGTGTGTGTGTGTGTGTGTGTGTGTGTGTGTGTGTGTGTGTGTGTGTGTGTGGTGTGTGTGTGCGCGCGCGCGCGCACGCAATGTGTGTGTATGTGTGTGCTTTTTTTTGTTTTAATAATATACTTTTTTCTCAAGTATCTATAACAACCTCGCCTAACAACGTAGACAAACGAATCGCAAGACAAAACACGACGGGTTTCGACCACATACATCTACTTCGAGCAGTAATAACTCCCGCCGAAGAACGTGGATAAACGAATTACAAGACAAAACACGATACTTATGGACCTCTTAAGTCTTCTTCGTGCAAGATAAACAACACTCCGTACATCGAAAATGAACGAGCAATGACTTATCTTCGTCAAATTCTGTGCAAGATGTGCGTGTCTATGTTTTTTTCTTGATTCTACAGCGATCTGGCGGTGAATTTGACAATGAGTGATTGCTCGTTCTTCATTTGCGTTGTCCTAAGTGTTGTTTATCATTCCTTTTGAAAACCCACGAGGCCGAAACGCGTCGTGTTTTGTCTTGTGATTCGTTTGTCCATTTTTTTCGGCGAAATTATCATACTAGTTTAGATTTCCGCATATATATATATATTATATATATATATATATATATATATATATATATATATATATATATATATATAGGGTTATTGAACAGCAGAGCTGACCACTCAGACTGTTCCATATCTTTTGATCTCCCTTGCATCCTTAAATGGATCCTCAAGCATAGGCTCAAAGATTGTCTCTTACATTTTTATACTGTTTGCGTAATGCTTTTAGTTTTCAACAACTTTTTCCTCTCCATACTTTCGTTTTGTTTAATTCTACTACCTTTCGCTGGCTGCTTTGGGGGTGCTGTTGGATTCTTTTTCGAACCCTTGGCGGTCGGAACACCACAGAATTATGGACTGTGGTTTGTCTCTATCTGACGCCAAGAGCAGAGACACAATCAACCGTGTCTCCCTGATGAGTCCGATCCAGCGGACGAAAGGCCTCGGAGCAGGCGATACATATAGATCTGCCTTCGAGAGGATTGCGATAGTTTCCTCATGCAGCTAGTGAAGGGTTTTCATATTTATGATATACCATTTTTCCCATTTACTTCATCTTCAAGTGTTTTTTTTTTGTTTTTTTTTTTTCCTCTCAATTTCAAATCTTGCCAAGTCATTACTATAATGATGGAAGAATTGTTAACCTGCACTTGTTTTCCCCCACTACTTAATTGTTCAGCATTATATTGTTTGGTCAATCAGTGGGTGATTGCATTCTCTAGGAGATCCAAGGAAAGGTTGTTCTGCACAATTCTTAGCTGCTGACAATGCTTGGGTTATGAACAGCAGAGCTGACCACTCAGACTGTTCCATATCTTTGATCTCCCTTGCATCCTTAAATGGATCCTCAAGCATAGGCTCAAAGATTGTCTCTTACATTTTATACTGTTTGCGTAATGTTTTAGCTTTCAACAACTTTTTTCCTCTCCATACTTTCGTTTTGTTTAATTCTACTACCTTTCGCTGGCTGCTTTGGAGGTGCTGTTGGATTCTTTTTCGAACCCTTGGGAATTATGGACTGTGGTTGTCCCTATCTGACGCTAAGAGCACAGACACAATCAGCCGTGTCTCCCTGATGAGTCTGATCCAGCGGACGGAAGGCCTCGGAGCAGGCGATACATATAGATCTGCCTTCGAGAGGGATTGCGATAGTTTCCTCATGCAGCTAGTAAAGGGTTTTCATATTTATGATACCCATTTTCCCATTTACTTCATCTTCAAGTTTTTTTTTCCTCTCAATGTCAAATCTTTGCCAAGTCATTACTATAATGATGGAAGAATGTGTAACCTGCACTTGTTTTCTCCCACTAGTAAATTGTTCAGCATTATATATCTATATATATATAATATAATATATATATATATGATGCTTAACAATTAAGTACCGGGGGAAAACAAGTTGCAGGCTAACAATTCTTCTGTCATTATAGTAATGACTTGACTTGGCAAAGATCTGAACTTTTAGAAGAAAAAAAAAAAAGGAAAAAACGAATATGAAGAAAATGGGAAAACATATTATAAGAATGAGAAACCCTTCACTAGCTGCCTGAGAGAACCATCGTAATCTCTCTTGAAGGCAGCTCTATTTGTATTGCCTGCTCCTAGGCCTTTCGTCTGCTGGATCGGACTCATTAGGGAGACACGGCTGATTATGATGCGCTCCTGGTGTCAAATAGAGACACACCACAGTCCATAATTCTGTGGTGTTCTCAGCACCAAGGGCTCAGAAAGAATCCAACAGCACCCAGCAAAGGATAGTAAATGGAATAAAACGAAAGTGGGAGAGGAAAAAAAAAAGTTGTGGAAAACTACAAGCATTACACAAACAGTATAAAATGTAAGGGACAACTTTTTAGCCTATGCTTGAGGATCCGTTCAAGGATGCAAGGGAGATCAAAATATATGGAACAGTCTGAGTGGTCAGCTCTGCTGTTCAATAACCAAAGCTTTGTCAGTGGCTAAGAATTGTGCAGAATAACCTTTACTTGGATCTCCTAAGAGATGCAATTTCCCACTGATTGACCAAACAATATGATGCTGGACAATTAAGTAGTGGGGGAAAACAAGTGAAGGCTAACAATCTGATGTCATTATAGTAATGACTTGGCAAAGATTTGAACTTTTAGGAGAAAAAAAGGAGATGAAGAAAATGGGGGAAATATGTTATAAATAATGAGAAACCCTTCAGTAGCTGCCTGAGAGAACTATCGTAATCTCCCTTGAAGGCAGATCTATTTGTATTGCCTGCTCCTAGGCTTTTCGCCCACTGGATCGGACTCATCAGGGAGACACGGCTGATTGTGTCTGCGCTCCTGGTTGTCAATAGAGACACACCACAGTCCATAATTCTATGGTGTTCTCAGCACCACGGGTTCAAAAAAGAATCCAACAGCACCCCTAAAGCAGCCAGCAAAGGGTAGTAAATGGAATAAAATGAAGTGTGGAGAGGAAAAAACGTTGCTGAAAAACCAAAAAGCATTACACAAAACAGTATAAAATATAGGGGCAATCTTTGAGCCTATGCCTGAAGATCCATTCAAAGATGCAAGGGAGATCAAAAGATGTAGAACAGTCTGAGTGGTCAGCTCTGCTGTTCGATAACCAAAGCATTGTCAGTGGCTAAGAATTGTGCAGAACAACCTTTACTTGGATCTCCTAAGACTTGCATTCTCCCCCACTGATTGGCCAAAACTATATATATATATAGATATATATATATATCTATATATAGATAGAGAGAGAGAGAGAGAGAGAGAGAGAGAGAGAGAGAGAGAGAGAGAGATGCCTTTTTTTGTTTCATTTATTCAAATCTGCTGTTCCATATTTCTTCTCATGTCGTCCCCCACGGCCTCTGTCCCCCTCCCTTGTTCTTCCAGAACACCTACGTCAGTGGTGTGTGGGGTCCAGCTCTCCCCCAGGTAGTGTTCGGGGTGGCGGGTCTGATGACGTCAGGCATGGTGCTTGTAATGCCAGAGACTAAGGGACGTCGTCTGCCAGAAACCAGTTCAGGACGCCGCTCTGTTTGGAAGGTGTGTATGAGTGTGTGTAAGTGTGTGTGTGTGTGTGTGTGTGTGTGTGTGTGTGTGTGTGTGTGTGTGTGGATTTCTGTACATTTGTTTGGACTCAGTGTCTTTTCTCTCTGCTTGTCCTGCTGCAAACCAGAGTGCTGTTTTTTCTCTGTTTCACCTCAGGTTTGTCCTTATACTGAAGGGAGTTTTTTTTGTTAGAACGGAAGTTTCATGTGATCATGTCTGCATAGTTAGCATTTACATTTATTGTGGCAGGAGGACGAGAAGGGGAGGGCGGGGGTAAAGGCAAACGACAATCAGTTCAGGCGAATACGCACATTACGCACGCCTTACAGACAACCCCCCGCGCTCCCGGGTGTCCGTTCCTCGATCTCTGGGGCAGGCTAATCCCGAGTGCATTAAGAGTCCTCACGAAATTAGAAAACAGCAGGGATATAATTCTCGGAAAATCCCTTCCCCGGAAGTTCTAATGACCTTCTCCTCCAGGGTGGTAAGATTGGGGGGCGGGAGTGTGTGTGTGGTGTGTGGGGGGGGGGGGGGGGGGGGGGGGGGGGCGAAAATGAAGCAGTTCGTGGAAAACTGGTCTAGACTCTGGAAACGTCAGCCACTGAAGTCCAAGGGCAGAAACTGATGTCGATGGTGCCGCGGTTCGTCTGATGCTGTCCCAGGAGGGTCCAACGAGGCTGAATGATCCAGCAGAATGCCCTGCTTCAGGGCTCAGGCTTCAAGACGTCAGCCACTGAAGGACCTGCGTTTGGAGCAGAGAATCAGAAAAAGCACAAAGAATGAAAGTAATGAAAAAGGAGAGGCAACAGGCAAGCTGGAACACAGTTAAACACACAGAATCAGCTGTTGCTAAATCAAAACACGGAAAGAGAAACGCTCATTTTAACTGCTTTCATTGAAAGAGCTGAGTCCACAATTGTCGGTTTCTCAGATGCAAAGGAACGATTGCAAATAA
>JADBJO010016880.1:30000-39248 GCA_016801955.1 Conus betulinus | reverse complement strand
CATGTGTTTTGAAAAATATGCCTATCTGAAATAAACTAGCAAAACTATTTGGCTCTGATAGCATGTAGGATGGGTACAGTTATGTTGGTTGATCCCCGCATCAACAGGTCTCCCGTATAATTATTCTAGCAGTTTCGCAGCGTGCAGGATGATGCAGGTTGATAGATCTCCACTATAAAATATGCTTGAAAGGATCCTGAGTTGATTGACTATGGTCTGAACTTCTGTCCAATTTTTTAGAACCATACCAGCATCCCTACTCACACACAGAGACATACAAGAATATATACCCTAAATACATAAGAACAAGCAAGCCAAAACATGAAATAAATGAAGTTTAAAAAAAAAAATCAATCAAACCAGATAAACCTGCAGAAACTGTGCATTTACAAACTCTGTAATAAAGTAAGTTTATACATAGATCTATCGACATAGAGACCTATATTGCTGTGCAAATCTACTAATGCGCGGATCTACCAAACAATCCAGTCAGTGTGCAAACGCAAATGCAACGAGGGGTCATTATAATCTGACTTGAGTATATACTGAACAGTCCGAATGATGAATTATTGGCAGAATACATTTCCGACAATGTTCTCTGGGTTTCAGTTTGAGATGGGTCTCTGAACGACATGGATGCTGCCAAGATAGATGAACTGAAGAAGTACATCGGAGAAAAGATCATACCAGACAGAAAGAAATTTTTTCGAAGAGACAGCAAGAAGTTCTTTCTTTCTGAGAGCAATGATCTGTTTTACAAGAACCGACAAGGCGACGGTCTGCGAGTTCTTTCCACATAAGATAGGGACGAAGCGCTACTCACTGTCCACGCCCATCAACACGGCGGCCACCTGGGTGTGAACAAGACATAAGTACAATGATATCCATTTCTATTTTATCGGCGTGTTGATGTCTTTGCTATCTATTCCCTCCTCCCTCCCCCCCCCCCCCCCCCCCCCCCCCCCCCCCCCCCCCCCCCCCTTTACAAGTAGACCCCTCATAATAATACTACTCTGCTAAACAACGCAGCCCTTACCAAAGGCAAAGAAAGGATTGTTTGCTTCTGGTAACATGGCTGAAAAAATAGGGTAGGTCGGATTTTTTTTAAAGATTTTTTTTCAGCACAGAAACGACAAATCTTTCTTCTGCTGGAAGAAAACGGTTTGTCTCGAGAAGGAGAAAGACGACTCGAACTGTGTTTGCAATCCTGGCGTACACTTGCAGCTAAAATAAAAGTATGTCACTGCTAGGGTCAATTTACTGTAGTTTCCAAAAGCATGGTACTTAGGTCTTCTACAAAATCGACTTTCGATATAAGCTTGACTGCTGCTGTGTGTGTGTGTGTGTGTGTGTGTGTGTGTGTGTGTGTGTGTGTTAGGGGAATAAAAGAAAAAGTCTAGGGTCGGCAGGGAAAATTAGGTAGGGTCGTGTGACCAGAGACAAACAACTTTTTTTTTTGAACAAAGCTCTTTGCTCTTTCTGACACGCGTTTTTGCGTTAGCTTACATGTGTTGTAAAGTTAAACTGTTGAAAAAAACACAAAAGTCTATAAACAGCAAAACTGGCACAGATTTCAAACACCATAATTCTGAGAAGTTTCGAGCCACACCATCTTCGTTTGCTACTTACAAACAACGTCACGAAAGTAAAGTGAAGTAAATTATATTGTGTCATGCTAACAAGACAGAAGGGTCCAGACAGTTCACCAACTGCGTGCGGCACTTGTTCTTTTCATCGCCACCCTGAAAAGACACCAAAATCTGTTCGTCGTGACCTTGTGACCATTACCACGGCTAGAGTTGCTTTAAATGAGTTAATCCTAATCCTTTAACACTTTTACACACACACACACACACACACACACACACACACACACACACACATTAAAAACTTTCTTTTTTTTATGAAAGGCAAAAAAGCAAAGCCAGGAAACCCTCTCACCTGCTTTTTATTAGACAGTGAATGTAGTCTTGAAGTCCAAACCAAATTGAAAATCCACAGCAACCTCTGTCTCTTTAGTTAGTTGTCTGTCTATCTCTCTGTCTGTACGAATTTTGGATGTAGGAATCGGCCAAGACAAAGATGAATCTTGTACGAGACCAACAACACAAACTACTGTTATTACTGCTGCTGGTGCTGCTACGCAGACCCGCACGCACGCACATGCAATGTGCACGCCAGCACACTCACGCACACGTACGCATACAGACACACACACGGCTGCAAATTCATGTTTGGCGCGCGCACACACACACACACACACACACACACACACACACACACACACACACACACACACACACACACACACACACACACCGTATCATAAAACACAAAAGTTCATGTACGTCGACGCGACCCCATCAACCAGGCTGCTTTGAGACATACATTACACTGTCACAATACATTCTAGCCAACGAGATCTCAATTCACAGATACACAACCATTCCATCTTTGTCAATAGCAATATTATTTCCAACAGTAAGTCAGTCAGACGAATGAAACATTAGAGAACGACACTGATTAAACATGACCAAATAAATACGTTAGACGTCTAGCCAAAGTCCCCGAAATCTACCATTGGCTACATTTTACAAACTACGCCAGATAATAACAAATCAATCAATAATTAAATAAAGAAATGATTCCCTAAAAATGAAGCTCTGAGACCGATTGGGTGTTTTTTTTTTTTTTTTTTTTTTTTGTCCAGGTTATCTTAGGCATATGTACTGCTCAAGGAGAACAACCTGCTTGATATGTGATTTAAAGCAACAACATTATCACTTGGAAGGAAACCATCTAAAAGAGCTGTTCAGCTACATGGCTATCTTCACACACACACACACACACACACACACACACACACACACACACACACACACACACACACACACACACACACACACAAGCACACAAACGCACGCACACACACACACACACACACACACACACACACACACACACACACACACACACACACACACACACACACACACACACACACACATAATTGCAATTATAAAAGCCACTTTACACGCCAACACATGCCCATACGCGCATTTTAACATGGCCAGAGTGATCTGATATTTCAATTACAGACTTTATTTTTCTTGTGAGGTTTATGGTTGTGAAATACAACGAACCAACGAAGTTTCCTTTAGATCTGTGTTATAAATTCCAAGAAACAGCTGTGAAGAAAAATTAACGTGGCCATTGCTACCTTGATCTTTGAGTCACAAATCCTTTTTCCCCCCCCTTTTTTTTTGAAGATGATAATTGTGGATAGCAACTAACCACCAATTTTCGTTGAGATCTGTCCAATAGTTCCCGAAAAATCCCCGAGAAACAGCTACGACGGAAAATCAATGTGGCCAGTGACTTTCACATTCCACCCATAGAACCTGATCTTTCTTGTGAGAGAGATGAATGTGAAACATGTACAAGCAACCCATCAAGTTAATTCAAGATCCATCCAGCAGTTTACGAAAAACAGCTGCTTTTTTTTATTATTATTATTATTATTATTATTATTATTATTTTGCGTACTGTCATACAAACACACACTGTGACAGACAAACGGAGCTGAAAACTTACCAGAGTTTGCAAACTGCAACAAAAATTGACACAGGAGTCATTTTTCTACGGGAGTCAATATTCTCCGTAACCATGAGAGTCAATATCCAACAGAAGGAGTCAATATTCTCCGTAGAATGTTGACTCCAAAACCTGTAGAAAACTGAACGGTTCATTTTTCTCCAGAGAAAAAAAAGAACCGGGGAGTCAAATTTCTACAGAGTCAATATTCTCCGAAACACCGGCGTGAGTGAGTTCTCCCTCCGGAGGGCACCACCACGTCCATCCTGCTACAGCCCCCATGGACTCTCCGATATCGAAGACCCCGACGGAACCAAACCCAAGACCACAGACGTGGAGAGGGACATCGAAATTGAGGTCACCATGAGAGCAGGGCATGAAGGGCCACAGAATTTGAGACATTTTCTTTTTATGCTGATCGATGAGAATGAGAGTATGATTAAGACGATACTACGGATTTCCATTTCGGTCTGAGACTACATGACAGGGCTGTACCCTACGCTTCCTTTCATAATATATCCCGGCATCAACCAGGCCCGAGAGATACATGCGCCTACAGTGTTGGTCAGGAAATTTGAGCAACACTCTCAGAAACGCATCCATTAAGTGCATGAAACTCGGCTGTGTGATACCAGTCTTCCCCACTGAGTCCGCAGCAAACTCAACTCTAAAGGTAAAGTGTACCCACCTTATCTTTTCAAACTGCAAGTTTTGCAGTGCAAAGTGATCATCTTTCTCTTAGACTGTTTGATTTGTTGATCTTCTTCACGGACATTGCATTACAGAAGGTGCCCCTACACCTTTATTTCTAAGGTATTTTACCAGAAAATATCTGAACACGGTTTTTGTTATGATTATGCTGTCTTTACATCAGACGTCAAGATATCAGTGTCTTCGTGTGTTTGTGTACTCCAGTATAGATGATGTCAGGTTCAGCATATTACACAGGGGATGTGTTAGAAATGGCTTTAAAACTACTTCCTTCGAACGGGTTTGAAATTGTACAGATAGATTATGTTCAGGCTGCATGGGTGAATCGGATTTTAATTGAATAGGCTTTGTTTTAGAAATGCATGTCAGATCTAGTTTCATTTCGTTATTTAACAAAAATGTCAAATTTAGATAACAGGAAGAGAAGGCGAACAAATAAAGAAACACAAAAAAAAAACAACAAACAAACAAATGGAGAGAGAGAACTCACCCACGTCGGCTCTGCAAATAAGCTATAATCATCGTCAGTAGGGGGCTTAGAAGGTGGTGTCCTGCATATGTTGGATCAGAAAAGGGCATAATTGAATACCATCAAAATTAATCGGTGGTAGTACTGGGTTGCCCAGTAACGGCTTGACATCGACTGTTTCCTGTGGATTGCCAGTGTGGGGCCTGTGGTGGGCCGGCCTGCAGCAATGGACAGGGGCGGGGGTGGGGTGGGGTAGGGGGGGTGGGGGTCAGAATGAGCGGCGTTGGTGCAGTGCCACTGAGGTGGCATAGAACATGGGACAGCAATTAAAAAAAAAGAAAAGAAATAGAAAACAAATTCAACTGTATAATTAATAACTAACATTTCAGTGGTAAACAAGCAAAATGATAATGGAAATCAACCAACATAGTCAGCTGAACTCAGCTCACATCATCAAGATTCTATTTCAGACCAGCCAAAGGAAACAAATGGATATCTCTGTGGCAGAATAGGAAAATCAATCAATCATATTCACAGTCATGCCATCACATGGTCGTGTAGAAAGAGAAATGAAGGCAATGAAAAAGACAAACTTCCGGTCATGATTGTCATACGGTGGTCCCTATGCACACACTCACAAGCGCACAGACACAATCGTGCAACCCGAATGCAACGTTTCATCTGACTCCTTTCTTTCAATTCAACAGACTAGAATACAATTTCAAATGCCTCCCCCAGTTACAAGAAGATTTTTTCTTCTATTCACGCCGCACTTCTCTTTTGACGCGAAGGAGTTTCCATACGTTCCCTTCTTTTTCTTTTCACAATACATTGTTCGAGAAGACGTTACAACAAATAATTTTTTGACCTTTTAATCAAAGTGTTAACAGTTGTCTCGCAGAAGTATGTCTAGGTCACACTGACATTGATTCATTCGCCCATTTTACAATTTTTTTTTTGTAGTACAAAATATTTAGATAATATTTCCATGAGGCCAATTATCTCATCAAAGTTCCAACTCAAAATTCGTCTTGACAGCAGACATTTTTTTTTTTTCTCATGGGGAGGGTTGATTATGACTGCAAATTGGGTTTTACTGACAATCCAAAGCCATTAGCTCCTAAAGCATCGCATGGGCTGTGAGGGTCTTATTCGAAATGATACCTCCAATAGACAGGGTGCTCACCCCTAGGATTAATGATATACGAGCCTATAGACAGTTGACAGTTGAAACACTTCTCTTTATGTGAGTCATACTTATTCATTCCCCCCCCCTCTCTCTCTCTCTCTCTCTCTCTCTCTCTCTCTCTCTCTCTCTCTCTCTCTCTCTCTCTCTCAGCTAGTCTGCTGATTTTAACCAAAGAGTGTAAAATCCTTATATAAACAGTGTAACATGTAGGAAAATGTTTAAGCAATGCTTGAGGGCCCATTTAAGGATGAAAGGGAGGTTAAAAGATGTCCGACAGTCAGAGTGGTCAGCTCTGCTGTTTAATATTCCAAGTATTGTCAGCAGCTGAGAACTGTCCAGAACAGACTTTACTTGGAACTTGAAAGGGATGTCATCTCCCACTGAATGACTAAACGATATCATGCTGAATAATTTAGTGGTGGGTGTGAACACGTGCAGGCTAACAATTCGTCTGTTATTAAAGTAATGACTTGGCAATAATTTAAACAAAAAGAAAGAAACAAGCAAAACAAAAACAAAAAAGGCGGGGGAGGGGGCGTGAGGGAGAAGGGGTGGAAGAATATGAGTACTAGCAATTTCAGAAACATATCATAACACATTAAACTCGTTACCAGCAGCATATGGGAACCACTGTAACCTGTATTGAGATAGATCCATTCATATTGCCTGCTCCCAGACTTTTCGTCCGCCGAATCGGACTCATCAGGGAGGCACAGCTGGTCACGTCTGTTCCTCTTTGGCATCAAATGGAGATACACCACAGTCTAGAATTCTGTGGTGTTTTCACCACCAAGGGTAAAAAAAAAATCTTACGTTATGGCAGACGTCATCAGGAACTTCTGCTCACTGTTGACTGTGCTCTCAATGTCAGCTCAGAAATCGACATGCAATTTAACATGAGCAAGTTTTCATTGCTTACGCCAACTTTGGTTTCTCCATGAATACAATGAGGACAAAAGTTCTTTATCAACCAGCACCAGGCATACCCTATGATATGCCTAACATCACAATCAATGGTGTGAGACTCACGGCAGTGAGTAAATTCACACACCTTGGTAGCACACTGTCCAAGAATGTCACCATCAACGATGAAGTGAGCATCAGAATTGCAAAGGCAAGTGCTACCCTTGGCAAACTACACAAAACGGTCTGGAATAGAAGAGGCATCAGTCTAGAGATAAAGCTGATGGTGTATAAAGTAGCAGTTCTCCCCACACTTTTTATGCATATGAAAAGTGGACAGCGTGCCAACGGTATGCCAAGAGGTGGGATCACTTCCACACAACCTTCCTCAAGATTAAAAAAAAAAATGGCAGGACAAAGTCCGAAACACGGGGATAATTATGTTCACAGACAAGATATGAAGAACTTTTATGAAGGCTTGAAAGGAATGTATGGACCTACATCATCAAGATCATTCTCTCTGCTCAACACTAATGGAAACACATTGATCAGTGACAGGAAAAGACCTTGGAACGCTGGGCAGAACACTTCAACAGCATACTAAACCGTCCATCATCTATTAATGACAAAACCATCGACCGGCTCCCTCAAGCGCCCAACAAAGAAATGGAAAAAACCACCAACCCTCTTGGAGGCTCAGAAAGCGATCCAGTTACAAAGCTACTGGCTCAGACTCCATACTAGCTGGTCTACAAAAAAGGTAGCACGGCTCTGACCGAAAAGCTTCATCATTTGTTTCTTCTGGTATGGCAGCAGGAGACGATCCCTCAAAAATTCAAAGATGCATCAATAATCCGTTTGTACCAGTACAAAGGGAACATTCAGGCTTGTGACAACCACTGAGGCATTTCTTTCCTTTCTATAATGGGCAAACTACTTGCCAGGGTTCTGTTGAATCACCTTGTAATACACACCTTGAGCAAGAGCTTTTGCCAGAGACCTTGTGCAGTTTAATAAAACAAAAAGACAGAAGAACCATTAATACGGTATTTGTTGCTAGACAGATCCACGAAAAACGTCATGAACAAAATACCGACCTGTTTTCCACCTATGTCAGCCTGACCAAGGCCTTCAATGCTGTCAGTAGAGAGGGTGTGTGGAATATATGACCAAGGCCTTTATATTGTCAGTAGAGAGGGTGTGTAGAAGATCAGGGCAAAGTTCGGATGTCTCCTGAAATGCATTTTTATGGTGCAGCAATTCGATGATGACATACAGGCGCATATTCAGGTCATCGGCGAGACATCTAGCCCATTCATTGTCACAAATGGCGTAAATCAAGGCTGTATTTTGACACCCATTCTGTTCAGCATCATGCTGTGTGCAATGCTGACTGATGGCTTCAGAGAGATGAGACGTAGACACGGACATCAGATACAGAACAGATATAAAGTTGTTTTACCTCGAAAGGTTCCGGCAAATCTGAGGTTATGAAAACATCATTAGGGACTTTTTGTTTGCTTTTGACTGTGCTCTCAATACTGCATCAGAAACTGACATGCAATCCAGCATCAGCGTGTTTTCCATAGCCAGCGCCAACTTCGATCTCTCCATAAATACAGAAGAGACGGAAGTTCTGAATCAACCCACGCCAGGCTGACCCTATGATGAGCCTAACATCACTGTCAATGGTGTGAGATTCGCAACGCTAAGTAAATTTACTTACCTTGGTAGCACACTGTTCCAGAACGTCACCATCGACGATGAAGTGACTATCAGAATTGCAAAAGCAAGTGCGACCCTTGGCAGATTACACACCAATATCTGGAACAGAAGAGACATCAGTCTAGAGATCAAGCTGAAGGTGTACACAGTAGTTGCTGTTCATACACTCTTTTTATCAGTGTGGAACATAGACAGTGTACCAACAGCATACGAAAGAAGCTGAATCACTTCCACACAATCTACCTTAGAAGATTATAAAAACTTGAAATGACAGGACAACATCTCAGACACAAAGGTGTTCGACGAAGCAGACTTTTAGAGCATCCAAACCATTCTGATGATGTCTCAGCTACGATCGGCAGATCATGCAACTCGCATGCCAGACCACAAGCTACCCAAAGACTCTTCCCCAGTGACCTGCAACAAGGAAATTGTTCCCCATGGAGGTCAGACAGAATGTTTCAGAGACACTCTCAAAACATCCTTGAAAGCAGCTAACTTTAGCAACACATGGGAACAAACCTCCATGGATCGAGGTAATCGCGCACTACTCTACAAACGAAAGTACCAATTTATGTAACGAAAAGTGGACAGCTGCAGCGCAACAAAAAAGACTGGCAAGGAAAACCCACACCAGTAAGCAAGAGCAGGTCTCCC
>JADBJO010016880.1:12500-20000 GCA_016801955.1 Conus betulinus | reverse complement strand
GGGGCGGGATCTCCACAGAAATACTTCATAATGTCTTATGGCAGGAACATCATGCGATCAAGAGCTGCACTATGTCCCGGGAAACGACACCCCAAGGAACAAACCATACCCCTGTGTCCAGTCCATGATGTACTACAGGGTCAAACATGGCCAGAGGAAGGAGAACTACATATGCAGCTTTGAGGCAGCCGTCAAGACCTTGAAACGACCCATAGTCGTATGGGTGTCATCGTAGCGACAGGACTGAAGAACTGATGCAACTAAAAAGTCAACTGCAGACGCAGAAGCAGACGAAAGACTCGTACATCATTTTTTGTTATTATCGGTGGTGCAATGATGATTTTGATGTAGTATGACAATTTTGTGTATTACACGGTTTCTAGTTACGTAATTTAAGTGGATTTTTTATTGTCGAGATGTAGGATGTTTTTGAAAAAAATGATACAATGGTGGTCCAGATGACAAGTGTTTTTTTGTCTCTGAGATTTGTTATATGTTCTGTTGAAGGACGAATGCGAACACCTATGCACTGATAGAACATGCACATGCACACACATTACAGCTTTGACACACTTGCTCATTATCATGGATGTCCGTCGCGATCGACGGAGGTATCAGTGACTCTTAATGTGTGAGCGCAAGCAAAAGCTGAACACACACATACATCCGCACTCTAGGCATGCGACAGCTGCCAATGGGTCATGTCTTCTCTCTTTGCGGGCTTGGCGCTTCTAGTCCAGTTCCTGTAAATACTTCTCTTTGAAACCGTTTACTCCTTTCAGAACAGCAATTCGCCAGGCATTGCAGTCTGTGGCAAGTGTTTCCCAGCCCTCAAGTCGGATGCCATAGGCCGCCAGTGATACTTTCAAGCAGTCCTTGAAGCGTTTGAGTGGCCGCCCAGTGTTCCTTGCTCCAGCTGCCAGCTCGGAGAAATCCCATTTCTGGAAGTCGCGTGTCGTCCATTCGTACCACATGGCCAAACCACCTCAACTGCGCTTTCATGATCAGCGCCTCGATATCAGGCATATTTGCTCTACAATGTACTTCTGTGTAGGAGAGCCTATCCTCCCAGGAGATGCCCATGATCTTACGCAGGCAGTGGAGGTGGGAACTGATCCAGAGTCTTCAGTTGCTTCCTGTACAGTGTCCAGGTATCACTGCCGTAGAGAAGCGAGGTGAAAACGACTGCTACGTAGACTGCCATCTTAGTACTTAGAGTGATGCCACGCTCTCACCACACTGTGTTCGAAAGCCTGCCGAAGGAAGCTCCTGCTTTTGCCAATCTGTTCGACACTTCTGTATCCATGCCACACGTTGAAGACAGGCAACTCCCCAAGTAGGTGAAGCTGTCAACATTTCAGAGTCATGTCTTCGATCACGATCTTTGGTTCTCAAGGAAAGAGGCCGGATGCTGGTCGGAGCATTACTTCTGCGAATGCCAACACCTATGCACTGATAGAACATGCACATGCACACACATTACAGATTTGAGGCAGTTGTTCATTAAGTAAGCAGCCTTCCCACTGTTTCCGCTTCTGGTTTTGTATTTCATGTCCTTGGTTTTGGATTGTACACCTACCCATCCCCACACCTATTTTTCAGATTTTTCCATGACAGCTACTAGACTTGTACTACACATTGCCATTAGCTTGTGTACCCCTTCCAGCCTGTGTTTAGGATGGTGCTGTTCGGTTGTGTATGAGTTTGAATCTCCACTGTGTCCGCTTCTACCACTCGCACTGCTTACTGCTCCCATCTCTGATCACAGGCCCAGAGCTGTCTGTTTAATTTCAGCTTTCTTTTTTCACCCTGTGCTCTGTTTTGTTTTGTAATCTCCGTTATCGACTATGGCAGTTATTCTAACTTCGTAACATTGGCCTATCTCCAGCTTTCTAGGTCCTGACACTGGATTTCCGTTGGTGCACAATCAAAGCAGACATAATTCCTAGGAGACTATCGTGGTGTCAAAGAGCGGTTTTATACCCTCAGCTTACATTCCGTTCACTATTTGTATGAGTGAGCCTGGAAATACGACCTGTTCTGATCGACAAAAAGAGAGTATCCGGTGTGTGTGTTCTCTTTTCCTGTGTTTTCCAAACCCTCTCTCTCTCTCTCTCTCTCTCTCTCTCTCTCTCTCTCTCTCTCTCTCTCTCTCGTGGAATTGTTCCATGCCTTTCATTCATTCATTCATTCATTCATTCATTCATTCACTCATTCATTCATTCAGTCAGTCAGTCAGTCAGTCAGTCAGTCAGTCAGTCAGTCAGTCGTTCGTTCGTTCGTTCGTTCGTTCGTTCGTTTGTTCGTTCATTCGTACGTTTATTTTCTCATTGATTCATTCATTTTCATTCGTTTGTATATTCACTCTTTTTTTTTCTGGACTTATTTTTTTTTAAGTTAAAGAATGGGATATGTGTTTTTCATTTTACTGTTCGTTTATCAGGTTTATCTACTTTTGGAGTGGATGACAAAAAAAGTTTAAAGATATGATGAAAACGTTCACATACTCATCGTGGGAGAGAGAGAGAGAGAGAGAGAGAGAGAGAGAGAGAGAGAGAGAGAGAGAGTGTGTGTGTGTGTGTGTGTGTGTGTGTGTGTGTGTGTGTGTGTGTGTGTGTGTTGTGTGTCAACGTGTGACCGGAAGATAGGATGGCAGAGAAACAGGTATCCCAGATACGTTCTCAGCACCTTTATGAAGTGTAGTCTTAGAAACGCTCTTGTGAAATGTTACAATTTAACATTTATCAAAACACATTTGGATTCCTGACTACATGTAGAGACATGCAAGCTACTGCATTTCTCATTAAACATTTTATTCAATGCGTTAACACATTGTCATGCAACGTTCGTCTTTTTAATTGTTAGTCCATGAAAGTTCATTAGCAACGGACTCCATAGTCTGAGGCATTTAACCATCGCCACAGCTGCGATTTTCAATATCCGCGGTCATCACATATAAAGTTATCGTGTGAGAGCTCCCATTTCAGAAAATTGATTCTTTGACTCTGCTATTTGTCCCCTTCATACAGGTGTATATTTGATGGATGTCTCCCGACGCCTCACGTGTTCCTTGATGGCTTGCAGCTCAGCTCCTGTTATGGCGTTCTTCTTCTCCACTTCCGGCTCCCTTCTGTAGGCCTTCGTCTTCACTTCCTGTTCCCCTCTGTAGGCTTTCTTCTTCCGTTCCTAGCTCCCGACCGGCGATCACACTTAACGTGGTAAAGTTAATGACTCAAATCTGTAATGGCAGCACTAGAACGCAAGTGGAAATCCTCGGCAAGATGGTGAAAGACTTGCTGAAACATCCTCGGAACTCTGTGGTAGGCTCCTGTGATGTTCTCAGAACGTGTTAGGTTGCAAGTGGGTTAGAGAGTGCAACCCTGATCTGAACGTGGGTACTCCTAGACCACAACTATGAAATAACTTCTATTTTGAGGTTACTTCCTCAACTACACAATGTACTACTGGAAGTCTTCAATGTAAAACTTGCAGTAAGTCCTCATGACTTCACTTCTTCCGCTCAAGAATCCCTTCTCATCACGGCTTATCACACACATCCTCTTAGAAAGCTACAAGTTCTTCAGTGTGCATTACTGGTTTCAACGTGAGTTCATCCTCTCCACAGGTAGATTCCCCATATAGTTCAGCCGCTATTTTCTTTCAGAACGTACACAAGTTCATCTAAACAGCTGCTTCAACGGTTCTTTGTCCAAGGTTCGCTTTTCATCATAAGGATATCTATCAAAACTTCGTCATCTGCTAGATGCCAGCTTCTGCGCCTACTCGCTAGCTTGGGTCCCGACTGTTGGGGTTGTGTCCAGGCGATTTGTAAGGTAGGCCTACGTCACAGCTTAATCTTTACGTCAGACTCAAACACGTCACACGGAGAATGACGCTCGACTTGTTAGGAGAATTTTTTTTTTTTTTTTTTAATTCATGTATGTTCGAATATTTCTATTACCAGAGACAGAGACAGAAAAACATGCACATGATCGATCGACTACCGTGCTTTCCTTGTAGCTTAGGTAGCTAAACAAACTCGTTAAATCAACAACGAACCATACAGCATGGCTAAAAGTCAAATCTATTTGCATATGTAATGACTTTTCAAAGTGATACAGCTGGGTGGAGTTTAACAAACAAACAAAGTAGTAAAATGAACATATGAAACACATTAATTAATCATCATCAAAACAAGCAAACAAACAAATGAACAAACAAAAAGAAGAAAAGAAAGTATGTACTGTTGCAGAAGAATACAATATTGGTAAAGTTTCCAATACCGTACTTCACATTCTTAGACGACAGTAAATACAGTCCACAAAACGTCTTTTGACTTTTTTGTCATTTTCAAAATGGTGGGCATTTAGCACAACATGTAAGATGGTTTATGGCAGGTCTAAAGTTAAAGTTGCAAAAGGTAGTGATTGATCCACATGTATATGTTATCTTGCACTTCGGCTCGAAGAAGTTTCAGTATGAGTCCCTCTTTCCATACTTTATCAAAAGCTTGAGACAAATCGAAGAAAACAGCGAGGGTTTTCCTCTCCTCCCGAAAGGAGTTTTCAATGTCCTGGACTAGGAGGGTGAGTCGGTATTCAATGTTGCGGAAATTCCTACTTTGGCTCTACTATGGGCTTCTACGTTTTCATCAGCGGGGGAGCTTTCCTTCTTGTCCCTGGCTTGGTTTTAGTGTCTTGAGCAGGGTGTAAAGCTCAGATGTCCAGTAGGGCTTTTTGCGCCTGTCCTTGGTGATGGCTGAATGTACTGCTTCCAGCACTGCCTTGCTGACATTTCTAACATTTTTGTCGACATCGTGGTATGACAAAACTAGTGAGGATGTTCGTCTGTCTACTTCCTGTCTGAAGATATCCCAGTTTGCCTTTCTGCACTTCCAGCTTGCTGGGAGTCTGATGGAGAGGATTTCATGGTGGTGTTTCTGAACTGTGATGATCACTGGCTTGTGGTCGCTTCCCCCAAGTTGGTTTGCAACATCCCTCTGAGCGATGCTGGAAATGTCATCCATAGCAAACGCATGGTCTGCCAAGCACTCGAGTGGAATATGGATGGATCGTCGGGTCTGTTGATGAGGATCAGTGGGTTGCTGATTGTCCAGTTTTCAACATCTTCTTCCTTTTTGTTGAGGTGCCTGTAGTCCTAGCTGGGAGAGTGGCTATTGAAGTCGCCTACGATGATCCAGCTGTTAGATTCAACAAGGATGGAGTCAAGCTGTATGGGCTTGTCTGGAGGTGAGCAGACATTGAACACTGTCACTGGCATGACTGGGAACATCAACTAGGCTCCCAGAAACACTGCCGAGATCGGCTTGACTGGAGCTTTGGGTCTCCACTGCTAGGATGTTGTTGCACACTAAGGTGATGAGGCCTCCCTTTGTTCTGTTGTCACTGTCTTGCCAGAACACCTCAGAACCCCTTATACAAAGAAGTGGTGGGTATTCTTTAAATTTGTGTCTTGAATAAAGCAGACATCTATTGCATTTTCTCAAAGAAAGTGTTGGGGTTCTACTTTCTTCCTCTGGACACCTTCTGCGTTCCAATGCGCAATCCTTAATGCTATGTCTGTGCATTCCTCACTCTGACCTCTCTGTGTTGACTGTTGAGAATGCGATCCATGGTTGTAAGTGTGGGTGGGCCCCTTTGAGGCTGAGGGCCCGGCATCGTCCCTCCACCCCCCACCCCCACCCCCACGCCGGCCACGGTCCAGGAAGACGACACCACAATGGTCCAGCGTGATCTGTTTAGCCATGTGTCGCATCGTGCGGGTTCAGCCGGTTGTTTCAAGCCCACGCCTCCTTAGGGGCCACTGAAGCTCTGACTTTGGTGGGTTTGTGCTCTGGTGATGGTTTGCATGTGGCCGTGTCTAGTATTTGAGTTTTCCTTCTTTCCTGCACCTTACTCTGGGTGGAGGGATTGGTTAGCCAGGGGTTCCACCCACGGGTTAGAGGTTATAACGCGCCTCTTGACCACATGATGAGCCTGTCATAGGACACATGATGTATTTCAGTGAGGACAGCAGGGCCGCCTGTTGACCAGCCCCCTCCTGATATGAACATCGCTAGTTGGTTCGGAGCTGCTGATTGGTTCATCCAAGCTGGGCTTATTTCATAGCAAGCTTTCATATCTGAAGGCCCTGATGCCATCTACCACCTGCTACCCAGTCGGTTGGGGATGATCGCCCCACTACTTCATGTAAGTAGTATGTCCCAGCAGACGAATCTAAAACCATAACTAAACAAACAGGTTCACATTTGAGTCACCCAGTTTATTTTACCCTTGAGATCTAATTAGTGTAATGTATTATATGCTTTACGTGGAAATTTTTGCTGTTCCAATTGTTGTAATTCATACCAATCTTCACAGCATAGCGTATACATATAGTTCCTTGTTAGTTTCAGTATATACAAGGTCATTTAGTGTTCTTATCTCCATCTCAGGAATTTCTTCAAGGCGTAACAATACACGATCTCACGGTGAATAACAGCATTGTTAATCCTCATAACTCTGCCCCATATTGAACAATAGGTTGAACTGCGAGTCAAACAATTTCAAACACAGAACAAAAACCTTGCAAGATCTGTGCATGCAAGAACAACACTAAGTCTGAGACGGGTGTGGGAGGATATTCCCAAATACGTAAACACAATGACAACAGATATTAGAGAGCCATTATAAAACCATCGTTCTCTCAAACTTAAATAGCCACACTTTCGAAACAGTATGACGTTACTTTTATTCATGTTAACTTTTTAACTGACGTGAAGCAGATGCTTTTTGTAAATTGTTTAGCTGTGTTGGTAGTCCTGTTAGTCTTCGATAGTACGATTACATCATCAGCTAATTAAGAATAATTCTAATGGCCATCGAGACAGCATAGCGCCCTGTGTTCTATTCTTGGACATTCAGTGGCCATTTCATTAATAAAATAGAGGAATAATATTCGACTGCATGTATCGCCCTGACTTAATCCAGTTGAACATTCAATGCAATCTGTTAATGTCCCATCACATCGGACTCTTGCTATCACTGCGTCATATATACTTCTAAAACAATTGTACAATTTCCCCTTCGTGGTCGGTTTAAACACAAGGGGGGCTCGCTCTCTCTCTTATATATGTATATAGATAGATATAAACTTCCATTTTTTTTCCCTCTCAATTTCAAATCTTTGCCAAACCTTTAATATAATGATGGAAGAATTGTTAACCTGCACTTGTTTTCCCCCCCACTACTTAATTGTTCAGCATTATATATATATAAACAAAGCTTGTTCTTGTGTCTCAGATTGTAGAAATAGGGGGGTGATAAGCCTTCATATCTGCAGTGGTAGATGATTCTGCCTAACTGACAGTATGTGCTTGAGTGGAATTAAAAACGCTTCTCAAAATGAACCTTCAGCGAGCTTATAGTCTTCGAAGCGGGAGGCCATTTCCAATGGGGAAAAAGCTCACTAACATGAAACTCCTGGTCAAATATCGATATT
>JADBJO010016880.1:0-7500 GCA_016801955.1 Conus betulinus | reverse complement strand
TGGCACGCTCAATGCTTAATGAAATACTCATCCTAACGACAGGAAACACTATGGTGTCCCTACTGGAGTCCAAGTTTTTATTTTTTATTTTTATTTTTTTTTATCCCAGTACTTATAGAACAGAGAGTACTTTAGAATGGGAACGAAGAAATGCTGTGTGTGTGTGTGTGTGTGTGTGTGTGTGTGTGTGTGCGTGCGTGCGTGCGTGCGTGCGTGCGTGCGTGCGTGCGTGCGTGCGTGCATGCGTGCGTGCGTGCGTGCGTGCGTGCGTTAGTGCGTGTGAGTGAGTGAGTGAGTGTGTGTGTATGTGTGTGTGTGTGTGTGTGTGGTGTGTGTGTGTGTGTGTGTGTGTGTGTGTGTGTGTGTGTCGTCCGTCCGTCTGTCCGTGGTCAAAATGTGCTCCACTCTTTCCAGACAAAACTACTGGGCCGATTTTTCTGAAAATTTGTAGGTATGTTCATTATGGGTCAAGGATGATGCCCGATGTTTTAGTTTACCGTTATAGCCGCCGCTAACGGCTGTAACGGCCTGCAACGGTTTTTCTTCTTCTTTATGGAATATCTCCGAAAGTGCTCGGCTGATCTTTGTGAAAATTAGCAGGTATGTTCATTATTGGGTCACAGATGATACCCGATGTTTTAGTTTACCCTGTTATAGCCGGTACTAACGGCATTGACGGCCTGTAACGTTTTTTCTTCATTATGGAATATCTCAGAAAGTACTTGGCCGATCTTTCTGAACATCTGTAGGTATGTTCATTATGGGTCACGAATAATGCCCGATGTTTTAGTTTACCGTTATAGCCTTACCAATGGCTGTAATGGCCTGTAAGAGTTTTTTTCTTCTTTATTGAAAATCTCCGAAAGTACTTGGCCGATATTTGTGAAAATTAGCAGGCATTTTCATTATGGGTCACAGATGGCGCCTAATGTTTAGTTTATCACGTTATAGCTGTTACTAACGGCTGTAACGGCCTGTAACGGTTTTTCTTCTTTATGGACTATCTCAGAAAGTACTTGGCCGATCTTTCTGAAAATGTGTAGATATGTTCATTATGGGTCACGAATGTTTTAATTTACCGTTATACCCCTTTACTAACGGCTGTAACGGCCTGTAATGGTGTTCTTCTTTATGGAATATCTCCGAAAGTACTTGGTCTATCTTTGTGAAAATTTGTAGCTATATTCACTATGGGTAATCGATGATGTCCGATGTTTTAGTTTACCGTTATAGCCGTTACTAACGGCTACACCGGCCCATAACAGTTTTTCTTCTTTATGGAATATCTCTGAAAACACTTTGTCAATCTTTCCAAAACTTTGTAGGTATGTTCATTATGGGCCACGGATGATACCCGATGTTTTACTTTAACCCGTTATAGCCATTACTAACGGCCATAACGGCCTGTAACGGTTTTTCTTCTTTATGTAATATCTCAGAAAGTACATGGCCGAACTTTGTGAAAATTAGCAGGTGTGTTCATTATGGGTCACGGATGATGGCCGATGTTTTAGTTTATCACGTTATAGCTGTTACTAACGGTCGTAACGGCCTGTGACGGTTTTCCTTCTTAATGGAATATCTCAAAAAGTACTTGGCCGATCTTTCTGAAAATTTGTAGGTGTGTTCATTATGGGTCAGGAATAATGCTCGATTTGTTTTAGTTTACCGCTATATCCGTCACTAAAGGTTGTAACTGCTTGTAACGGTTTTTCTTCTTTATGGAATATCCCCGAAATTACTTGGCCGATCTTTGTGCACATTAGCAGGACGTTCATTACCGGTCACGGACGATGCCCGATGTTGTAGTTTACCCCGTATTAGCGTTTACTAACGGCTATAACGGCCTGCAACGGTTTTCCTGCTTTATGGAATATATCAGTACTTGGCTGATCTTTCTGAAAATTTGCAGGGTGTGTTCATTATGGGTCACTAATAATGCCCTATGTTTTAGTTTAGCGTTATATCCGTCACTAACGGCTGTAACAGCCTGTAACGGTTTCTCTTCTTTATGAAACATCTCCGAGAGTACTTGGCCGATCTTTGTGAAAATTAGCAGGTATGTTCATTATGGGTCACGGATGATGCCCGATGTTTTGATTATGGTCGGCAAATCGCCTACGAGAGGGAAACTTGGACAAGAAAACTAACGCCGAAGATGGATGTACTAGGCCCTTGGAGCGTAACAGCAGTACAACGCATCTACGTCATGGATGGACAACCTCATAGATTTTCGATATGGTGCTCTACCAGATGAGTCCCGCTGGGCTAGTAGAGTGCCGGGCCCTGTGCCGCAAAAGTGCCCACCCCAAGCGACTGGTGGTCACCCGTCTCGGTAAGAGGAGCCAGGCATCAGAGGCAGAGGGAAAATGCTACTGGCCGAAAAAGTATCTGACCCTGGAGAAACCCCTAGACCCACTCAACAATCTCCAGTGGAATGCAGAGGGTATATACCACTAAAAGATCCCACTCACTGAGAGAATGTACACAAAATACAATCATGTGCCTTGTACCCAAGAGACACACCTGAAACTCAACCACAGGTTCGGAGTCATAGGTTGCCAAACCTTCAAGATGGACAGAGAAAGAAGACCGAAAGGAGGAGTGCAGATACTCGTCAAGAACTGTATTCCAGCCTCGGAATTTACAGTGATAACAAATCAGGAAGCTGAAATCCACGGAATCAAGATCACAGTGGACAAGGCTGTCATCACCATCTTCAACGTGTACTGCCCACAAGACAAAGAGCTCTCTCTACAGAAAATGGACATACCATCAGAGAACTGCATAATAGTAGGTGATTTCAACCGCCACTCAACTTGTTGGGGTTACAGTGCGATTGACCGAAGAGGAGACGAAGTGGAGGACTGGCAGATAAAGAGATACCTGCTTCTGCTGAATGATCCAGAAGACCCACCAACCTTCTTCTGTCGCCGATGGCTCACCACGACCACCCCAGATCTTGCCTTTGTCACTGACGACCTTCCCCCCCCCCCCCCCCCCCCCCCCCAAAAAAAAAAAAAAAAAAAAAAAAAAAAAACTGCAGGAAGGTATAGAGCCAATGGCAGACAGCGACCACAGACCAGTACTACTGGCCATCAAATTTGCAGTACACACCAAGCAATGCCAAGTCCTTTCCCAGATGGAATTACAAGAAGGCGGATTGGGAGTTGTTCGCGGGCCTCTCTGACGAGTATTGTAAGACCATTAAAGTGGACGATTACAACATCAACAGAGCCACCCAAAACTTCAACCAAGCCATCCTGAAAGTAGACTCAGAGACAATTCCACGTGGCGCTCGCAAGAACTACAGGCCATATTTGACAGAAGAGCTGCAAGAGCTTGAAGATGAAGTGGCAAGGACTAGAGAGGAGGTGGAAAACAACCCAACACAAGAAAACAACATCACACATCAAAGCCTGCACTGCCAAATACAGAAAGGCCTAAATCCAAGCTGCAAGAACAAGCTGGATGAGAAAACAGAAAAGCTGAACCTTGACAGAGATGGCAACAACCTTTGAAAACTGACCAAAGGCATGAATAATCAAGAGACAAGGTCAGTGCCTGTCACGCTTCAAAAAGATCAGGAGATTGTGACAGAGGGAGAGGCAGCAAACTGCTTAATAGACAGCTATGAGCAGACCAGCAACATCTCTGTGATAGAGAACAGAAAACATCAAGTCCATGATGAAATGAAGAATCATCAGCATGACCAAGACCAACCTGATTACATGGACAAGCCTTCCTTGACCATGACCCCAAAGTGATACCCCAGTGTCTTGTCGTCCCTACCTGGAGCGAAGGAACCCCCCACCCTCTCATCCAGTGCAGCATCCCTGGTGTTGGCCCACACGATCCCCAAACCAGCTCTGAAAGAAAGTCTCTCACCCTTGAACACTTCCATACCCAGTTCCCCAATGAATCCTGGACTCATGTCTATACTGACGGCTCTGCAGCAGATGCCATTTGAAATGGAGGGGCAGGAGTATATGTCCAATATCCAGGAGGCGGAAAAGAAAAGATCTGCCTCGCTACCGGCCTGTACTCCACAAATTACAGAGCTGAAAGCACAAGCCCTGAAAACAGCGGCAGCTCACATCGAGGTCAGCCCCAACGCCAGCCACAACGTTGTCTTCCTGACCGACGCCCTGTCCATCTTGCAGGCCCTTCAGTCCAACAGAGATCATCCAGAGCTCAACGATCTGTCCTCATCTCTCGCCTTCCCTCTGCACAAGTCACACAGTCACCCAGAAGTGGATTCCCTCCCACTGCAACGTGCTCGGCAATGAGACTGCTGACTCCCTGGCAAAGGAGGGCACTACAAAGGAGCAGATGGACAGATCTACCAGCTACCCCGAATCCAGGACCATCATCAAGGCAAAGCTGCAGAACAAGTGGAAGCAGCAGCATCCACGCCACAACAGAGCAGACCCGTACTGCATGCTGACTCGACGAGAGCAGGTAGTCATCTTCAGGCTCAGGACAGGCCACAACCGCCTGAAACACCACCTGTTCGTTAAACTCCGCATCGACAACACAGAACAGTGCCCCCTGCAGAGCAGGCAGCCAGACAACAGAATCTCTGCTGCAGTCCTGCCCGCTCCACCAAGCGCTACTGCCACCTTTGTCGAGGAGACGGGGGAATCCATCTAAAGAAATGACGAGCGAGACAACAAGACAACAATTATGGGTCACGGATGATACCCGATGTTTTACTTCACCCCGTTATAGCCTTTACGAGCGGCTGTAACGGCCTTTAAACGGTTTTCCTTCTTTATGGAATATCTCAGAAAGTACTTGGCCGATCTTTCTGAAAATTTGTAGGAATGTTCACTATGGGTCACAAGTAATGCTCGATATTTTAGTTTACCCCGTTATAGCTATTACTAACGGCTGTAACGGCCTGTAACGGTTTTTTTTTCTTTATGGAATATCTCCGAAAGTACTGGGCCGATCGTTCTGAAAATTTGTAGGTATGTTCATTATGGGTCACGAATAATGCCCGATGTTTTAGTTTACCGTTATATCTGTCACTAACGGCTGTAACGGCCTGTAACGGTATTTCTTCTTTATGGAATATCTCCGAAAGTACTTGGCCGACCTTTGTGAAAATTAGCAGGTATGTTCATTATGGGTCACGGATGATGTCCGATGTTTTAGTTTACCCCGTTATAGCCGTTACTAACGGCTGTAACTTCATGTAACGGTTTTCCTTCTTATGGAATATCTCCAAAAGTACTTGGCCGATCTTTGTGAAAATTAGCATGTATGTTAATTATGGGTCACGAATAATGCCCGAATGGCCTGTAACGGTTTTTCCTCTTTATGGATTATCTAAGAGAGTACTTGGCCGATCTTTGTGAAAACTAGCAGGTATGTTCATTATGGGTCACGGGTGATGCCCGATGTTTTAGTTTACCCCGTTATAGCCGTTACTAACGGCTGTAACGGCCTGTAACGGTTTTCCTTCTTTTTGGAATGTCTCCGAAAGTACGTGGCCGATCTCTTTCTGAAAATTTGTCGGTATTGTTGGTCACGGATGATGCCCGATGTTTATTTTACCGTTATAGCCATTACTAACGGTCATGACGGCCCCTAATGGTGTTCCTTCTTCATGGAATATCTCAGAGAGTAATTGCTCATAACGGGTTCTTTTTTTATGAAGTGTCTCAGAAAGTACTTGGCCGATGTTGTTGAAAAATTGTAGGTATGTTTATTATGGGTCACGGATCATGTGCAGTGTTTTAGTTTACCGTTATGGTCGTTACTAACGGCTATAACGACCCATAACGGGTTTTTTTAATAGAATATCTCAGAAAGTACGTGGCCGATCTTTCTGAAAATTTGTAGGTATTGTGGGTCACGGATGCTGCCCGATGTTTTATTTTACCGTTATAGCCGTTAGTAACGGCTATAACGGCCCCCAACGGTTTTCCTTCTTCATGGAATATCTCACAAAGTACGAGGCCGATATTTCTGAAAATTTTTTAGGTATGTTCATTTATGGGTCACGAATGATGTCCGATGTTCAAGTTAACCGTTATAGCCGTTACTAACGGCCCATGATGGTTTTTTTTTTTATGGAAAATCTCAGAAAGTTCTTGGCAGATCTTTCTGAAAATTTGTAAGTATGTTCAATATAGGTCACAGACGATGGCTGGTGTTTACCAGAATAGCCATTACTAACTGCTACACCAGCCCAAGACGATTTTTCCCTCTTTATGGAATATATATCACGCGTATTCTGGATGTACTAGGAGTACGTTTATATGCTTTGCATCTTTTTTTTTTTTTTCTAATCCCCATAATGTCCACCGATTTGCAGACTACGAAAAACCAGTTGAGTTTGTACAAACATAATTTAATGACCTGTGGAGTTCGTTGTTTGAGGCATATGATCTCCTCTGGATCTGTCTATTACGTCTGCTAATTCGTTGCTGTACAAATCACGTTGCATCCAGCACAAACTACTATATGTACCATGGTTTCATATGTATGAATCACATTTTTATTTTTAGTGGTCGTCACATTCTTTGTAGTTGAATGAAACAGTTGGTGATCAACATGGATGCAAATTCAAGACAAGTACAAGGGGATCTGATGATGTAAAGCGTGCCCACCTGATCTCTTGAAACTGCAGCGAGTATGTCACTATAAAGTGACTACAATCTCTTCGACGACATGGTTTGTTAATCTTCATGATTTGTTTATCTTCAGCACACAGATATCAAAAGGTGTACTTTATTTGTAATTATAAATGGTAATCTATTTGTAGAGATTTGAAAATGGTTTTTGTTATAATTATGTCACCTTAAATCAGATGTCAATAATGTCTTCCTGTCTTTGTTTTATACCTGTATAGATGATGACAGATTCAGCATTTTACACATGATGACTTTTCAGCTACTTCATTTGAACGGGTTTGAAATTATACAGATGCATCATCTTCATAAAATTTGCGATTTAAGTTTGAATTGAATAGGTTTTGGTTTAGGGAAAAAAACACACGTCAGATTTCGTGTTATTTCGTAACTTAACAAACATTTCAAATTGAGATAGTTGCAAGAGAAGGCAAATTTTCTCCACAGGTAAACAAAAAACATAACTGGAGGGAGAGCTAACTTACTCACGTCGGCTCTGCAACTAAGCCATTATTGTCGTCAGTAGGAGGCTTACCATGTGGTGTCCTGTGTATGTTGGATCAGAACAGGCACGACTTAATACCACCAAGGTGACTCGGTGCTAGTGCAGTATATCCTTTGGTGGGTTGCCTCCTGATAGCTTGATATTGACTGCTCCCTGTGGATTGCCAGTTTGGGTTGTGGCGGCCAGGCTGCAGCAGTTAACAGAATGAGCATCTTGGTTGTAACCCCACTGCAGTGACACAGAAGATGTAACAGCGAAAAAAAAAGTGTGCTTAAATAGTTTTCAATGGTAAAACAAGGGAAAACAATAAGCGAAATAAACCAAAAATAAATAGCCGAGTAAGCTCACACTTCT
>JADBJO010016879.1:20000-39257 GCA_016801955.1 Conus betulinus | reverse complement strand
AGCAGGGACAGCATGTAGTTGGAATAGCCAAGATTCGCACAAAAAAAAAAAGGTGAGATTACGAGAATAGTATATATATATCAATCCTATATAGATGATATACCTATATAATTATACTTAGGGTGAAAAAGGCCACTCAGAATTAATAAATGCGCAACCAAGTAGGGAGCGACAGACCCAATTAAAATAGGTGTTTAAAAAATGGAAGCGGACACAGGAGTAAAACCTTCCCAAATTGTTTCGAAGCCAATTGCTGTCCTCAAGGGTAGACAATCTGGGCTCGCACCTGGTTTATATCGTGTTGTGTGGTGTGTGCTGTGGGGTGGGTGTGTGTGTGTGGTGTGTTGTGTGTGGGTGTGATCCGGTACAGTGTACATACCTATACTTCAAAAGGATATCTTAGCACTAGTTTTGGTAACGCTTACTATTGTCCAGTTGAAGTAATCACAACGTGAAGAACGATAAGAAAATGTATTGAAGGACATAACACGGCCGAAGCCGTGCTTTTTGACTCACGATGGCTATGGGTGGTTTTCCTGATCCGCGTGCCCGAAGAAGAATCTGTAACCAAATGTTTACTTCCTTTATTGCAACAAAGGGGGGGGGGGGGCAGGGCGGGGGTGGGGGGCGGGGGGGCGGTTTTACCCTTGTACCTTTCTTCTCTCCTATCTTTCACAAAAGCCACTGCAGTTTATCTTTTATTTGCTTCTGCGCGGGGGCGCGCGCGCGCGCGTTGTGTGTGTAGTGTTGTGTGTTGTGTGGGTTGTTGTGTTGGTTATTGTGAGACAGCGTAAAGAGACTAGATAGAGAGAGACGAGAGAGCGTCGCGAGCTAGAGAGTGGTGTGTGTGTGTGGTGTGTGTGTGTGTGTGTGTGTTATGTGTGTTGTGTGTGTGTGTGTGTGCCTGCGATGAGAGCAGAGAGACGATTGCTGTGTTTTGTATGTGGTGTTGGTGTGTGTGGGTGGGTGTGTGTGTGTGTGTGGTGTGTTGCTGTGGTTTTGTCTTAATCTGTGTATATGGTTATGGTGGTGTCTTTGTTATCGCTTCGCGCCGCTTGCTTACGCAACGCTCGCATGCTGGTCTTCTAAAACAAACAAACGCAAGTTTTGGGATATTGTTCTTGTAAGCACGTTCATCATAAAGCTCCTCTCACAAAACACAAAAGACTTCCGAAATTTGTTACGACTGGAGAGGAATTCCGGTCCCATCATCTGACTGCCTCGGACAATGACAAGAAAATTCGCGCCCAGAGTGACCGATATTTTTTTGGTTTTGTTTTGTTTTGTTTATGTTTTGTTTTCTCTCTTTTTTCTTATTTCACACACACACACTCACCCACACACACACAACACACACACACACACCACACACCCCACCCCACACACATACATATACTAACACATCGCACCAGTCAGAGCACAGTCACCCACACAACACACACAACATCCCACACACACACACACCACACACACCATCACACGGCCACATCGCCGCGCAGCGCGCGCGACACCCCCACACACATCGTCATAGTTTTAATCTATAACTATGTCTATATCTATCTATCTATCTATCTAATCTATCTATCTATCTTCTATCTATCTATCTATGTGTTGTGTGTTTGTGCTACCGTGTGGTGGTGTGTGTGTGTTGTGTTGTGTGGTTGTGTCGCGGGCAGCGCGCGCCCGCGCGTTTGTGTATGTGTGTGTTGGATTAATTTTAGTGGCACCTTCCCTGCCCATATCTCCAGTACCTATTACTATTCTCAACCCCTGAGACTCGTTCCTGAGACATCCTGACAGGTAACAGAACCACCTGTAGTAATCCCAATAATAGCGGCTCACCCAAAGGGGAATTTGAGAGCACCTTTGATTAACGTAATCTGCGCCCCCCAGCCGGTGTGGCCTTATCGTTAACGGGCTCGTCACGCCCCCCCCCCCTCCCCCCCCCCCACCCCACACACAGACACACACACACACCAACACACACACACACCCCATACACGACCACACACACACATCTACACACTCCACCGCACACGCACGCACGCCGCATTACACACAAGCGTGCGTGTTGGCGCGCGCGCGCGCGCGCGCGCCGCGTGTGTTTGTGTGTGTTGTGGTGTGTGTGTGTGTGTGTGGGTGTTTGTGGTACGTGAGTGAGTTAAGATAGATAAATAAAAAGGATAGCCATGCTCCTCTCTCTCTCTCTCCCCTCGTCCTCTGCTCACCCTCTCTCTCTCACACACATCACCACTACACACAACACGACTACATCAACACACAAACAGCACACACACCACACACACACAACCAGCACACACACACAATACGCGCTTGTCGCGCCGACACACACACCGCCACACACACACACACTCCACACCCACTACACACACACACACACCACACACCCACAATACCACACACACTACACACCCCCACTCACACACCCACGGCACTGCACGCACGCACGCAGCGCACTTCAAAACAAAAACATATACACACACAGCGCGGGCGTGTGCGGATGTTTTGTGTGCTGTGTGTGCTGTGTGTGTCTGTCGTGATGCTGTGTGTGTCGTGGTGTGAGTGCTGAGTAAGGTATGATAAATTAAAGACAGCCTGCTCTCCTCTCTCTGCTCTCTCTCGTCTCTCTCTCTCTCTCTCCTCTCTCTCTCATCTCTCACACACCACGGCACACACACACACACACACACACACACACACACACACACACAGAGGGAGGCGAGGAGGTAAAACAGTTGAAAACCAATCTAGTTTTCTGCGATCCAGCTTCTTATCTGGTTCAAATATCTAGTACTGTCAGGATACTTACGAAGTACACACGGGTATAAGGGGTAGGGGCACGAGTGAGAATCTTCTCGTAAATGATGTCTTGCTTCAGTTTCATACACCATAATAGTGACATCCTGCGCTCAGGGATGACTGTCGATGCTGCACACAAAACTGGATGCCCATGTTTTGCTTAGGAGTCGGTGGTTATAGACTGGGCGCAGTTTACGTTGTTTTCAGAATGTTTATTTGCGTCGGAGAGTTGTTTCTCCCTCATGTTCCTTTCACATGTCCAACAAGGTATCTATCCGGATGTTTAAAGAAAGACAAGCGACATCATAGGAACTGGGACTGGTAGCATTTGGCGCTTTTGAGCTGGCGCCAAGATATGTCAGTCCGCGGGCGTGCAAAGTGCCCTGAAACATGCTGTCACACTAGAGGGAAGTCCCCGATGTTGAGATGTTCGTGATTTCAATCGGTCTGACTGAAAAGTACCTCCAAACAACAGAACCAGGGAAATAATGCGTGGCGGGGTGGGAGGGTTCTGTTCTTTTTGATCAGATTATCTAGTTCCCCCCCGGTTTACCTATCAAACGATTTGGCCCCCTCAAATTCATGAGGATACGCCTCAAAAACGCTAGAAATGCGGTTAAATAGGAGTTTAGTGGCGAGATTCTAATTGTGGGCGCGTGGCCGGTCCGTTCTCACCCCGCCATGCTCCGCCTAGCGCTCCCCCCCCCCCTGACATCACAGAACCAGAGGGGTGACGCTACGGCCCGGTGAGAGAGTAATTCTAACAGCGCTTTCACCGGAAGGTAAGTCACCGTGAAACTACTTCGGATGAATTAATTTCCTAGGTTAGACGGAACAGCGGTTAACCGAATTAAAGGGATGAGTAATTTTCGGAGTATCGGGACGCCGGGGTGAGTTATTGTGGCGGCACCAAGATAGATATTAGTTTGCTGAGCCCGAGCGTGGAGGGGGGTGTTGGGGGGCCAAGGCACTGGCAAACGATTCCGTTGAGAGAGAGTGAGAGAGAAGGGAAGGATTTTCGAGAGCAGAGAGGAGAGGAGTCCAGACTCCAGATATTTTCTGTCGTATTAGACCTTCAGCCCATTACGAGCCGGAAGGGAGTGGTAGGGAATTAGGGTAGTAGGGCAGAGAGAGGGCAAGTGTGGGCGTATCGTCTGAACATGCAACTGAATAGAATGTCGTAATAGCAAATTCAAAATAAAGAGATAACGGAGAACATAAAAATGTATTAATGTAAGTCAAAACATCTCTCATTTGTAAATTCCTTATAACAAAAATAACGCAGAAAAAATTGTGTACGTATTCAGGTCCTTAAGAAGACGGAGAGAGAGGAAGGAGAGGCGGGAGGAGGCCGGAGGTGAGATGGAGAGGGAAGAAGGACTAGGAGGGCGAGGAGAGACGAGAGAGACGTACAAAATGATACGCGGAGCCCAAACACCCCAATTAATCTTGCTTGGGCAGGCTAGTGCTAAATTAACTCACTGTTTTTTTTTTTTCAGCCCCCATCCTGCGTGTTCCTCCTCTCTTCCGGCTTGCCTCCCCACCCATCCCATACAGCACCACTACCCTATCGCCTTCTATCGCTTCGCCCCCACCTCCACACCGCTCATCGACTGGCCCCCACCCTCCCCCTACACCCTCCCACCGTCCCCGGCTAGGCAGAGTAACTCAAAAGAGGTTAAAGTCTTTGCGGAGAAAGAGAGTTCAAGAAGACTTCGGCAACTCTTTTGGATTCTTGATATACGTAGTTTCGTTTAGCATCTGGTTCCAGGGGCTTTTCGTTGCGGTGTGCCTCCTTTCCAGTCTCTCTTCAAGAACTTGAAATAAGATTACATTATGAGTTTTTTTTGTTGTTGGTTTTTTTTTTTTGCCTCATTTTTCTTTCTTCTGTTTTATTTCTTCTTTCGGTTTGTTGGGGGGGGAGGTGGCTGTCTCTTGTCGGTTCTTTTCCTTTTTCTTCCTTTTTTTTTTTTTGAGAGAGAGGAGAAAGAAGATATAGAGAGAGCGAGAGAAGAGAGCGAATTTATTTGTTACAGATGTTACCCACGGACATCGAGACAAAACAAACAATACATTACTACCTAAACCCCCCCCTCACACACCCACACACACACACACACACACACACACACACACACACACACACAACCCACACATCCACACACACACACACACCCACCACAACCCAGCACATCCACACACACACACACACACCACGAGCGTGGCCAGCTCTAGATAAATGTGCACAATCTTTAAACGTCTGGTCAGTAGCATAATCACTGTAGTTTTCCTTTTAGAATGGATATACGGTTAAATAATGTCCTTTGTCTCTAAAACAACGACAACACAACGACACCGAACACTGTCAAATTGTCTCTGCAGAGTTTGCAGAATTCTGTTCTGTCTGCTCTTCCTTGCGTTGCCGTTCCGGCTGGCGAGGAAACTGACCGTGCTTGGATTCCTAGGAAAGAAATTTTCCATGCATTTGGAATGGGAATCAAACGCAACCAAGGGTTAGTACGATTTGAATTTACTACTCGTCATTGCCCATTCTTTTGTAATTTTGAGTGCTTTCTCAGAGCGAGTTCTTTAAACTTCTTTTTTCCCGAAAAGGAAACAACACAAAAATTGATTTCAGAGTTGCAAGCAGCTTTGACTGCGATTCTTCCCTGAGCTGGCTACGGGCATTGGCAGACTGGGACTGCCATTCCCAGAACAGTGGAAGTTTGTGTGGGTGGTCGTGTGTGTGTGTGTGTGCGTGTGCACTGCGCGTGCGCCGCGCGCAGCGCAGTCGACCGCTTTAGACACGGGCTGTACGCGACGATTGCTTTCATAATTCATCCAATTCGCCTCACCAAGATCGTGGAAATCATGAACACCTACGCAACTAAGTCGGGAAGATGACCATCACTCTCGGAGGATCATCACCGCCGAAATGAAAGCTGGACTGGGTGTGCCCCCCCCCACCCCCTCCCAGCCCCCCCCCCCTCCCTCCCACACACGCCACTCCGACTTATTCTCCCCCAAAAAATTCCCTTCCCCATATCACTTTCCACTGGCTAGAACCCCAGGGTCTACCAACTAAGGCTACTCCTACAATGGGGGGGGGGATGACCGGGGCCATTGGTTCACAATTTTATTGTAACATGCACGCTCCTCAGATCGTTTCTCGAGTCTTTCTCTAAAGAACGTTCTCACATTCAGACTTTTTCAATTCAATGATCCTTATGTGACAGCGTCCACCATCCGTTTTGTGTGACAGCTTCCGAGACTATACGCAGTGGGGAACTTGGATTCGAATCACTATTACATCCCCTCCCAACAATCCCTTCAGTCGCCGACCGACGTTTTTTCCTTGTACTTGGTGGTCTCTAATATGATTTCTATAAATCTATATTAATATCCATCTACTTGTATTTTTGATTACCTTCGTCATGTGTTACGGGAATACTACTGTTCCGTGTTAACCCCCGGTTTATGATGCAAGCGAATGGGCACTATATCTTTGGCCTTAGCAATAAATTGTGCCGGGGGGGCGATTTCAAACGAAACGCAGTTTTTGGGAAGCGACCAACCCTTTATGATCTGCCAAATCATGCATCGGGCCTCCCAACCCAACCCCCACCCTCTCACTCCCCCCCGACTTCTCCAGCTCCTCCCCCAGAACCTCCATCTACTGGCAAAAAAATGACCATAAGTATGAAAAAATGCAGTTAACCGCTGGGTCCCCGTGACATGGCCTTGGTGTAAATGCTTTCACGACAGGCCCACGGTCGCACCGACACCGTTCCAAATAACACAGCCGTACTGAACCTTGACAGAGCTCTGCCTTTTGTTCACGTGCGTTTTCTCAGCCTAGGACGTTTTTCTGCCGACCTTCATCGGCATCCTCCACCTTGACTTGTCAGTGAGGTTGCTTCTGCCTGACGCTCTGTTTCGGATTCCCCATCGGTTTACTCAGCGCTCTTGCATTGTGCTCTCTACTTTTCGGCGTCATGAAGGTTAAAAATGTATGATGTGTGCTAGTATTGGTACTGTTATTGCTGGTTTACTTATGGTGTGGCCTTCGGCGGCTCTTACCTTCTGTTTATTTCTAGTTATAAGATGAATTAGATGTACTGCTATTATTTGTAGGCCCGTTACGCTGTTTACCCCATTTTTATGGTTGTATCATCTTCCATTAATTGGCATGAGTCAAGCATGTTTGTTCATTTGCTTCTAGTTTACATTGATGGTAAGCTAGGTCAGCGCATTTTTTGCTGTGTTACGACGTTCCGTAAAATATGTACACATGGGGTACTTGCAGGTAGAATGTCTTACCACAACACCACCAGGTCGTAATATTCCGATGGGATATAGGGTAATAGTTGATGCAGGTCGTACGGCCGTTAAAAAATGATTTAGGAATAGTCTTAATCAGTGTTACAAGGCAAGAATCGTCTTAGTGATCTTCACGCCATTTGCCAGAAAAAAAAACGTCAATTTGTGGAATGCTGAAAAACGTTGCTTAAAAAACCTCCATAGATAGACGCTTCTAAACTGCCGGAGAACAAATGTTTTCACTATTAGCACTGGAAACCACACACACAAACACACACAAACATCACGGGGAAATGGGTGTTTTGTTCGTAGAATGCTCTTGTCACAACGTGGTAGTCAAAAGACAACAACTAATGAACCCATTGGCAGGCTCATCATCACCATCATTTTTCAGCATACATCTCTCTCTCCTTGTTCCACTCTATCCTTGTCTCACTCTCCTTATCTGGGGGTGCTCTCTCCTCATCATCTGTGTGGGTGTGTTGGTCGTACGTGTGTGATCATCACGCAGACCCGAGGAGTCTGTGGTGATAGAGCATTCCGGGCAGTCGAACCAGTAGGGAGGATTGATTTGTTTGTTTTCCTATTTAGTTCGCATCAGTCACGATTCCGATGAAGGCACAATGCTCGCCGCTGGCACATGGCCAAATAACCTCTTAATCAGGTGGAAACCACTTCCCCTCATCCTTACTCTGTTCCCCTTCCTCAGAGAGAGAGAGAGATGACAGAGAATTCGGCGAGAGGGGGGGCGGGGGGGTCACGGGGTGGTGGGGCGTCGCTGGGGAGCTGTCTTTGTCTCTACCGCGATTACTGGTATTAGGCCTTGGTGTGTTTTGTAGCACGCATTATTTACCACGATTGCTCATCGCCTCTCATGTCCTACTGATAAAAGATGCGTGCATCTGTTGTTTGGTTGTGTTGTTTGTGTGTGTGGGTGTTTACAGCTGTTGGTGAGGACAGGGATGACTTCAGTGGGGCGCACAGTCCGTCTCGTTATGGCCCCTATTGAGATGTCCTGGTTTATAAAACATTAACCGCTCATCTGCTCTTACCGTTTGGAAAGTTGAAGAATTCCTGTTCCTTGGGGTATGATAACCAGCATTAAAACTTTCTTATAAAAGCGTTTGAACTTAGGTGATAGGGCAAATAACAATGAACTGCAACTTATGAAAAGCTTGTTCACGATGTTTCAACCGAATATTATTCTTTTTTGTTGTTGTCTTGGACAGAAAAATATTTTTTTTTTCAGCTAAGATTTTATGATGAAAGATTTTAACAGTTAAAACGCTTTTTGTCGTGTTCCATGCTTAAACAAAAAAGACTTATATTTCTGCTGACAGTTACGTACAAGGAACTGATGGGGTGACATCCCTGATTTCTCCACCACGCGCTCTCCTCCGCCTGGTACTGATCGGAACTCGGGTCCGCAACACACAATCGAGTTTCAAGGCATGATTACGCAAAAATTATCGTGGGAAGTACATCACAGACTTACCTTCGAGCATAGGATCCGTTCATCGTCTTCTCGTTGATTAAGGAAGAAAGTGAAACTAGGACAGTTTTACCTCCGGGAGATCCAAACCCTACAACCCTACCGTCCCCCCCCCACCTCTCCTCCTCCCCTTTTCCTCCCCCCTCTCCTCTTTATCTCTCCTTTCCTTCCTCCCTTTTCTCTTTTTCTCCCACAAACCCACCTACCCAGCCGTTCTCTCCCCCCCTCGCCCTCCCTCCCCTCCTCCGCCCCCCCCCCCCTCCCTCTCCCCCTCCCCCCCCCATCGATACTCCCCTCGAGCCCTGTCCACAAACGATTGTTCGCTTGTCTTTCTGTCATTGCATCCCAATGTCCACGAGAGGTGAAAGTACCACCCAACTGCTTTCGTTACTAACCAAAGCACGATTTCGTCTCTGGTGCATGTGAAATAATAACAGCAGGGACACGATTAGAACGGATCTCCTGTCTGATGACTTACCTGTAAAGACAACATTCATTCTCGTTCGTATTTTAAAGATGAGGCTGGATTTTAAACAAAGAAAAAAAAAAAGCATATCTTTAGTTTTTCAGCAACTTTTTTCCTCCCCCACACTTTAGTTTGGGTTTCATTTACTACCCTTCACTGGCTGCCTCGGGGGTGCTATTGGATTATTTTTTGCACCCTTGGTGGTGAGAACACCACGGTATTATGAACTGTGGTGTGTCTCTATTGACGCCAGAGCGCAGATACAACAACCAGCCGTGTCTCCCTGATGAGTTCCGACCCAGCGGACGAAAGGCCTCGGAGCAGGCAATACAAATATATCTGTCCTCAAAAAGGGATTGCGATGGTTCCCTTATGCAGCTAGTGAAGACTTTTTCATATCTACAATATATTTTCTTAAATTTCATGTTCCCAGTTTTCTCCATCTTCAACCTTCCACCCCCTCCCCCTTCCTTAAGTCCTCCAAAGTTCAAAGTTTTGCCAAGTTATTACTATGAAGCAATTAAGTTGTTGGCCTGCACTTCCCGCTTGTTCCCCCCCCACCCATCCACCCACTATTAGATTGTTCGTCTTTGTATTTGTCTGACTTATTCAAGTTTGAAAGGCTGTGCTAGTCTTGAATAAAAGTTGCTCTGTGTTAGGTTCCTTATGGGAGCAAAAACTACCCCACTTGTTTACTACTACTAAAGAAAAAAAAAACGAAGCTGCATTACAGAGTAGACTGTGCGTTCGTCACTATCTTCCATTTAAATGAAAGAAGCTGCATTGCAGAGTAGACTGTACACTGTGCGTTCGTCACTATTTTCCATTTCAACGAAAGAAGCTGCATTACAGAGTAGACTGTGCGTTCGTCACTATTTTCCATCTGTGCATTCTTTTTACGTATGTGATCTGCAGTACCTCAGACGTTGCTTCAAATATTAATAGTACTGATTTCTAATACTGACGTGTGTCACGGTCGGAAAGTTCGAGACTGACTTTTAAGGTGGACCAGTGATGACCGATACACACTCAGTTTCAGAGCGATGTGCGTGGCGGTTCACGTGATGTTAGCCTTGAACTTTCTTCTGCTAAACTTTCCGAAACCACATGGGCAGTTATGGATTATATGTGTTTGTCTATGTGATCATGCAGTCTGTAAACTTATTGTGAACAGTAGGAGAAGCGCTCAGCGTTCCAACTCATTGGGGGGGTACCTTTCTGCAGCGAGGTAATTATCGCGGCACATTGTAATAATGGCTCGTATGGTCTGCCCTGGTATGGTTCCAATACTACTACTGCTGCTGCTCCTACTAACTACTACTCTACTTATGAAATAATAACGAAGCATTTTTAAAGCGCCTTGCCGGAGGCAGGACGAGGACGGCAGAAGAAAGAGCTGGTCCGAAAATATTAAAGGAACGGAACCAAAAATGACCATGCCAGATTCTCCTCACGACAGCTACACACACAGAAGATCCTGGAGATAAACGGGCGGCCTGCCTCATCACGTCCCCCCAACGACCCCAGCGGTCAGGGGACTGACTGAATGACTGACTGACTGACTGCCAAAGGCTCTAGGCACTGACATCCACACTCTCGTGTACACAACGAGCTGCCTACCGGGTAAGTAGTGCCGACTGAAGAGACCTGACTGCCAGTGCTTCATTCAGTCGTCTTCCACCGTGTCATCCCAGTCAATGTCCGTTCACTCAAACTTTCCTTATTTCAATTCCTTATTCCCATTTCTCACGCAGGCAGGGTGCATGCTTTGAGTAACGTTGCATCCATACCTATAAATGCTTGCAGGAACCAATCTGGCTACCGTCGGCATAGACTTAGGGGCGAGCGTGCTTTACAATGGAACTCCATTCCATCATCCTCATCCTCAAAAACAGTACAGAAAAGTCTCAGAGTCGGCAGCCAGTTCATCGCCGGCGCCCTCCCTCCTGGTGACCTCAGTTCCCATTTTCCTGTCGCGCCAACATCCAATCCGGTGGTGGTCTCGTGGCAGTGGTAGGCAAGTTGCATGGGAAATTCTTGTATGTAGTGACGCAACGGGACTACTGTACCTTATAGGCGACAGGGCGGATTTAATGTGCCGCTTCGCTTGAGTGATTGGTCAATAACTGCTCAGGGTTAAACAAGGAAACAAACAGACACTCCCGACAGTAAGGGCGAAACATTAAGGCTGACAGAGGACAGATATCTCAGTCATTTCTTAAACTTAGGGTTTGAGGTTTCTGAGCGTTTGTCGTGCATGACAGCAGCCAGTGACACAGCAGTCATGCTAAGCAAGGCCTCCAGACCACCGTCAGCCATGTCTCCAGACCTAGAAACTACAGCTACATTGTACCTCCCAGCAGAGACCCAGTGATACTGGACACTGTGAGTGTTGTGACAGTAGTCTGCGCCCTAACGAAACGGTACACAACCAGTCATGACCCTGTGAGACTGGGCATCATTTTTCTGGATTCAGTCGGCTCGAACCGTTAGCAGTTGTATCGACTGAAAGGGCTTTGGCAAGAATTCTGACAAGAACCCCAAGCCTAAAGTTTCTGGACTGAACTGGTGATCAGAGGGCATATGCGTGAATGTGCAAACGTGTCGTGTTAATATAAATATAAGACGAACAATCCTAATGCAGGGGTTAAACACTGCACCGGTCGTTTGGACGGGACGAGTGATCGCCATCGAAGGGGATTGTCACTCACGCTGGCTTCGCGCCACCACACCTTTTTGGTCGTCAATCGGCGATGTAGTTGATTGATTGTGTGTCTGGCTTTTAGGACAGGTGCACTGACCAACAAGGCGTAGTGAGTCGGCGCAAAACAGCACAGGTTCTCCTCTGGTTAGGGTAGCATTGATGGACGATCTGACATTAACTGCTCCTGTATGACTAATATGTGTTGGCAGGGCGGCGACGGAGAAGAGGGCGGAATGAGGCAATGTAGAAGAACCGAGCGTGCTTGAGAGAAGTTGGTAACAACAACAACAACAATAACGACGAGTAGAACAGCATTGATTGATAATAATAATAATAAATATAATAATAGAACACATAAGATATACGACTATAACAATAAACCGTCAACAAGTACATCGCGGTCGGACATATTTTCGGAATGTCATGCCCAGCCACAAATAGGGAACCTAGTTATCAACACGACAGTCTGCAGCACCAGTGTGGACATGGGGCAGCTCTTGGTAGTGGTCCGCCAGCGCTGCTGATGCTGCACTCCACACACACACAAACAACACACACACACACACACACACACACATCAGCCACACCACCACAACACACAGAGCTGCACACACAACACAACCACACAAACACACCACACACCACACACACAACACCACACACGCACACACCACACACACACATCACACACACACAACAACAAACCTGTCGCACACACATCAACACACACACCACACACACACACACACACACCCACACACACACGCACACCCGCACGCACGGACACAAAACGCCACTGCGCAACGGACACAAACACCACACACACACACACACACACACACACACACACAACACACACAGCCACCATCACACACACACCCACACAGCACATACACACACACAAACCCACGTTGCGCGCATGCCACACACACACACACACACACACACACATACACACACGCACGCACGACCCGCACGGACACAAACACATACACACGCATCGCACACGACTCACGCACTCCCCGCACGCACGCCGCGCGCGCTCCGCTAAACACACATCACACACCCAGACACACACACACACACACACACTGAGCAACAGCACTGACGAGTTACACTTGAAACGTTTAAGCCCGGCCTACTCGCGTAGGGTTATCATTATCAGGACCTGGATCCTGGTCACAAATTTAATTTTTGGGGTCCCCGGGACAGATTTCATTTCGTACCCCCTCCTCCACAAAACTTCATTTTATCAATAGTAAGGACATTTTGATCATCACAGAAAAATTGGAGAACGACACTCTAACACCAGAACAGAGACCTACAGTGCCATTAGATTTCAACAGATTTTTAAGATTTTAATTTTGTCTTTTTTTCTTTTTCCTTTTTTGTATAGAAAGTAATTCTTATACAAGGGACCGAGCTTGAACATATTTTCCTTTGTCCGTTTTTTCACGATATGGGTCGGTGTTCCCTATAAATGGAAAATAAATTGAGGAGAAGGGAAGGGGGGGGGGGGGGAGGAGTGGTGGTGCGGGGGGGGGGTAAGAATGTCCCTCCAGTCTCACAGGGCCGGCATTTGAAAGCGGTGACCATCACCACCTCTCCTGTGCTTTCTTCACTTTCTTCTGCTTCCTAAACACAAACAAGTACCATGTTTTACAGCTGGGTGGACTACACACATAAGGGGGGGGAAAGGAGGGGGTGAAGGGGGTGGAGGGAGGGGGAGGGCCCAGCGAGGACGAGTGGGTGTGTGATTTCACGCTCGGTGCACGATTATTCCGGTTGTTGTTAAGCTTGTTGGCTCCATACTTACCGAGGCAGCGAAGCAGCGAGTATGGTCCGATTGCTGCACTTTCCTCACTACACTAAGTTTTTATGAAGATGAAGCTCGTAAAAAGGAAGACCAAATCCTGATGAATACATGGAGCCACGGCGCGGTGGTTCAGTGGAGAAAAAATAACACCAAAGGTGCGGGAAGGACTCAGACTCAGAAGTATTGTCCTCAACCACAGAAGGCTGACGCCCAGGTCCGTGCCTTAGAGTCTAATCAGAAGCTTTAATGCTTATTAGCGGGATTTTTTTGTTTTTTTCTTTGCCCCCCCCCCCCCCTCCCCCGCCACAAGGCTCACACTGATGAGCTGGGGTACTACTGGCTCCAACAAGGAGACTGAAATCACAACGATGGGTTTCTCCCATTGACAGATTGCCTTTTGTGGGGGACTTGTTCGCCCGTTTTGTCCACCATAGCGCGGGGAGGTTGTCTGTACCTCCCAGCCTGGCTGATGCCGGCATATGTTATGACAGGAAACGCAGATTCAGCCCCTCTGTCATTGAAATACTCGGGACCTGAGTTGCAGTTTCTACAGCGCCATCTTCATCCTCACTGGTGATGTAAAAAATGATAATGTCCCTGAAAAATTTTCACTCTCAGCTCTTGTAGTGACCTGCACGTGAAACAACTACACTACAAACATGCTTACCCATACATGCTCTCTAAAATCCAAACGAACACTCCATTAAGGCCTTTCGCCCTCAGGGGGAGGGGGGGAGGGGGGGGGAGGGGGGGGAGGGGGCGGGGGGGGGGGGAGCTCTAGGGGGAGGGGGGGGGGAAGGCCTATCGATACCGATCCCCAGTCAACTCCACTCTGACCTCTCTGCTCTCAATCCCTGACTCTGCCTCAATGTTTCCTATCCAGCTGTTCGTCTGAGTCGTTCCACTTCTTCCTCCTTCCCTGCGGGGTTCTAGAGGTGGGATCCTGACGGGTGATCTTGAATTCTGGATTCCTGAAGAGTGTGTTCTAGCCTGTCCTAATACCCTACGTCCTCCCCAAGGGCTCTGTGGCTTCGAGAAGAGCCCACCCCATTAACCACAACTCATGGGCTGGTGGTGGTGTCTGGACGCGGGGTGTTGAAAATGCGCGACAAGTGTTAGTGAATGTCTGAATGTTCTTCTGCGTCACAGTTTTTTTTTCCCCATGGTCCCCATGCCACAGCACCGATTTGACATATTTGAACTGAAGATACGCGCAGTGGGGGTGTGGCTACGGGCTAATTATCCAGATACAGAGGCTCATCTCTCTCCCTCCCTCTCTCTATCTGGTGGGTGTGATGTGTGTGGTGTGTGTGGTGTGTGTGTGTGTGTGTGTGTGGGTGGTGTGAGTGTGTGAGTGAGTGAGTGAGAGAGAGAGAGAGAGAAGAGAGAGAGAGAGTAGGAGAGTGTGTGTGTGTGTGTGTGGTGTGGTGTGTTGTTGTGTTGTGTCGTAGCATGACAAAGACGACAAAGGCTGCTTGCGCACGATCCTTGTTCGGCCCTGTCTTTGCAGCAAACGTTTTTTCGTGTCTTGCTCGCAGCCCCACCCCACACCCACCTATCCCAGCTTCCCCCACACCCCTGTCTATCGACGACACCTTCCCAGTAAACAAAGGACTCGACATCTTTGTCGGCTCGCCAGCGCCCGCCTGTGATTTGCGGAGGTGTTGGCGGTGGTGCTGATCCTCATCGGTGCTGTCTTCATCTCGTTGATCATGAGGTAATGTCCCTGATGGATGCTGCTCCCTGCCGGGGGCTGTCCTTGTCCTGCAAGATGCAGCTGGTCAGAGGGGGGCGTGAAGGGAGAACCGCCAAGACGCAACAAGGTCAGCGTCTTCCATCCGTGTATTGAAAGTGTTTACCGCGTTGTTTTTTTTTTTTCCGTGTCTGTAGTGGGGTGGTCTTCATGGTACTTGGTGACAAATTATGAGAGAGAGAGAGAGGATGAACGAAGGAGACAGACAGAGAGGACAGAACACTGATAAGCACGTAAAAGCTTTGCTAATCTCGCCCTCTGGAGTACACACATCCACACACACACACACAATCACACACACACACACACACCATGTAGGGAAACAAAGGTTAACGCTAAATAAAAAGGTATGAATTTGAATGATTGACCAGCGTTTGACATTTTAGCTTCAAATTAATGAATTAAGGGACATGTACAATTCCAAAACGTGACTATAGAAACGTGTGTGGAAAAAAGCAATTTGTTGACAAAAAAAAAAAAAAAGAGAAGAATAGAAATCGTGAACCACGTGAACCCAAAACTAATGTGTTAAGGGTCTCGGTACAGTGTGTATTTCTGTGGGTGGGTGGAGGCAAGTGTATGGGCTGAAGAGAGATGAACCACTGATCAAGTACTGAATAGAAATCATCCGCTGACAGGAATTAGAAAAAGTGCATGCATACAGAGGGAGAGAGAGAGAGAGAGAGAGATGCCGAACATTTTCGGCCCAACGCTGTCGAGGATACGAGTTCTGTCCCTTGTCGCCGCGCCTGCGATTGCCTTGCGACGCGCGGATGAACACAGTGTAACTGTCTGGGTTGACGGCGCGTTGCGGAGTGGGATTTCAAGACTCTCTTGTTGGCGTGGGCCTTCTGTATTTCGAAGTCAAGTTGTTTCGCGCTGTTCATATGGATGGAATGTCGGAATAATTCTGTGAACTGTTTTCTCGTTTGGCTTGGGTTATCTTCTGCATGACAAATCTTCAAAGGGGAGTTGTTCAAACGTAAGACCCGTTGTCACTGGATTTAATGTCGTTTAGTGGCGAGACAGTAAAGGCAGAAAGCAGAAAAGAAAGCAACTGACGCTGGCGCTGTCATTTAGCCAGCTCTAAGTCAGTGGAGCTGACTGGACGGATCCTGAACACGGCAGTAGAAATGAAACCGAAACAAATTGGTACGGAAATCCATCTGTAACAAGAGGCAATAGATTGTCTTGGGCTTGGTTTCTCCTACAGTCAGTCATTGAGTCTTGACTGACTTGGACTGTGACACGGGCAGCCGTGGGGTGTGTGTGCCAGTAAAAAGTTTTTGTACGAAACAAACCGAAATCAGTGTCGACTGGATGGGGGTAGACACTTGATGGATGAGGACTATCACAGGCTAGCAGAGAGACTGTGGTTTGAAGATAGACGGAGTTAGAGAACACAGTGTCCGGTTTTTGACTGAAAAGGGAAAGATTTCCGGGCTGCTATATGTACTCAAAGATATCTTCTCTTGGGGGGGGGGGGGGGGGGGGGGGGGGGGGGGGAGGGAATGGGAGATAAGGAAATATGGGGTGGGTGTGTGGGGGTGGAAATGCAGATTTTGTGACAGTTGGCTTATTGTCACCTTTTGTTAGCGGAGGTGGTAGATGTGGGTATCTTAAGATTTTATTCAAGGCCGTTATTATTGAAATTCGTCTCCGTCCCTCCGCGCCCCCCCCCCCCCCCCCCCCCCCCCCCCCCCCCAAAAACCCCCCCCCCCCCCCCCCGTATTTTTGTTACTGTGTGATTTGATAGGTGAGCTTTATATGGGTCAGACTGAAAGTTCCTTTTCGGGCTTTGTTTTTTGGGAAGTGACATTGTACTGTGGTGCCCTATGCATAAATAAGAAAGGCAAAGAAGTTGAATGAGTTTAGCATGGCAGTTTTTTTTGATTGGCTTAAAGTGTGCGTTGATCGTGAAAAGAATAACTAGAACTGAAGAGTTTAGCGAGCCAGCAAATGGCCGTAAGATCGGAAGCCAAGCAAGCCAGGGAACCCGTGATGCCAGGGAACCGTGAAGCGCAAAGATTGGGTAATAAACTCCCTAGCGCGGTTTTTGGAATGGGAATATCACTAGAATGTCTGATGGAAGGTGTGTTATTCATGATTTACCTGTGTAGATATTATTGTCTTTAACATCTTGTAGTAATTTGGAAAACCAAGAGAAAAAAACATTCAAAACCGTGTTGGAACATCAGTAGATCTCTTTTTTAGACTCACACACACGCGTGCGTACGCGCGCACGCGGTGCACATATACAAATACACACACACACACACACACACACACACACACACCACACACACACACACACACATTGACAAGTGTGTATGTGTGTGTGATGTGTGTGTGTGTGTGTGTGTGTGTGTGTGTGAGAGAGAGAGAGAGAGAGAGAGAGAAGAGGAGAGAGAGTTTAAGTCGTGTTATTTATATACGTAGAGATTTGAGAGAGAGAGAGAGAGAGAGGAGATAGAGAGAGAGAGAGAGAGAGAGAGAGATGAGCTGAAGTCATGTTTGTTTATATACATAGAGATTTGTATTTAGCAAAGCGGTTTATTTGCACTTCTCGAGATGTATTCTTTTTACAACCACTTTCATACCTGTCTAGATATAAACCGTGTGAACGCCCGAGAACAGACGACAGGGGAGAATAAGTCCAAAAGATAGGTAAATGAAAAAAGAAATGCACGCCATATTAAGAATTGGTATCTTGCGTCCCAATGAAAAGTTGCGCGGATGAAGAGACTGGATAATTCATTTTTTCGATTTGCATATGTAGTATTTGTGCCGGCAATTCAGAATTTGTTATCGTTTTGAAGAGCTGCTCCGTCTGTAATCATTTTGAAGTTGTTTTTTGGTTTGTTTGTTTTGTCTTGCGTCTGTGTCTGTCCGTTTCCCCATCTGTCTTTTCTGGCTTTGTTTTGTGCATGGTTGATGGAGAACACCCCCCACCCACCGACCACACCCACATCTCTCTGTCTGTCTCGCTCCGCTTGCTCGTTCTTTCTCTCTCTCTCGGACACCCCCCCCCCCCCCCACCCCCCCCCTTTCTCCCCATATCTCTCATCGTCCTCTCCCTCCCTTCCTCCCTCCCCCCCCTCTCTCCCCACCCTGTCTCTTTTTCCCACCCCCTCTCCCCCCGCTCTCTCTGTCTCCTTCCCTCTATCCCCCTCTCTCTCTATTCCGCCCTCTTTATTCTCCATGCTGCCTCTCTCGCCCCAATCCTGCGAAAATAAACAAGACACACGAACGCACATAGGTCAATATACCAAAAATCTTTTCTTTCTTTTTTTTTTTTTTTGATAGGAAAACGGTCAGCATCAGATAGGCTTCAGCAGCACGGTGTATTTTTCATTTGCTGGTGATTTACAAAAGGGCTGATGCATTTGGCTGCCACATGAGGCGTCCCGATAGGAGTTCTCTCGGGCTTATGGAAATAAAAACAAAGGAGCAGCGCTCTGTGTGTGTGTGTGTGGTGTGTGTGTTGGGTGTGTGTGTGGGGCGCGCGCGTGCGTGCGTGCGTGCGGTGTGTGTGTGTGTGTGTGTGTGTGGTGTTGTGTGTGAGCGTGCGTGCGTGTGTGTGTGCGCGCGCGCGTGTGTGTGTGTGTGTGTGTGTGTGTGCGTGTGTGTGGTGTGTGTGTGTGTGTGTGTGTGTGTGTGTGCGTGTTGTGTGGTGTGTCTGCGTGCGCGCGCGCGCGCGTGTATGTGTGTTCGTGTGCGTGGGCGCGCGCGCGTATGTGTGTGTGTGGTGTGGTGTGTGTGTGTGTGTGTATACATTGAACTGACTAAATGTGAGCGAACCAGCGCGGTGAGCACAGCGCATAGAACTGTTTAGTTTCACTGATGCTGAATATAATATCATGAGTGTATCGGTATAAAGATGAGA
>JADBJO010016879.1:7500-15000 GCA_016801955.1 Conus betulinus | reverse complement strand
CAAGTGTAGGATGGCCCTGTCATGAACGAAGATATGTACAGCATTTACAACTTTTTAAAAGTTCACTTGAAAGTAACGTTACACCCAGAATGGGTTTGTTAATCTAAGAAATGGGGGTTTAACAGTAAAATAAAATTGTTCAGAATGATGTTCAGTGAAATGTTAAACTTTTTTTGGTCCAGTCTGCAAAGTAACAGAAGATGAAAACCATTTTTACATGTTTGTCTTCTTCATGGTGAAATCAGATGTACATACTTGTGCGAGATTGAGCAGCTCTACATTAATATTCTGCACAATGGACCAGTGACACGTATTCGAAGCCTAGCTGTGCATATTTCAGTGCGCTTCGTCAGAGAGTGTATGCATATGTAAACATGTCGTCAAAGCTGCTGACCGGATGGACGTAAGAACGAGTTATTGCTATGTGTGTGGTCTTTTATCTCCACGTACATCTCATCCTTTTTCTTTTTTCTTTTCTTTCTTTCTTTTTCCTTTTTTCTTTTCTTTTTTTTGACCTTGACGCTGTTTCCAACGGCAGGTGGCTTAGTATAGTTCTTCAACTTCTTGTTCTTGTCTGTCTCTGTCCGTCTCCCTCCCTCCACTTAATCAAACTGCTGAATGCAAAACAACAACAGCAAAAACAACACACACACACACACACACAAAAAACCAAGAACAACGAAAAAACCCAACGTGTATGCTTCTTCTATTTCTACCTTTGTGAACTAAAATACGTATTGTCTGACTGTCCCTGTCTGTGTGTCTGTCTGTCTGTCTTACTCTTTCTTTCTCTCTTCCCCATCCCCACCCCACCTTTATCCAGCCATCAGACGGCCGTACGCGAAAAAGTATTTTTGTTCCACTATTCTCATGACATGTAATCCGTTCTTTCTCTGCCTGTCTTTCGGTCTGTCTGTCTTTTTGTCCATCACTGTCCGTCTGTGTCTTCAGTTCATGCCCCAACTCTCTCTCCCTCCCTCTCTCTCTCTCTCTCTCTCTCTCTCTCTCTCTCTCTCTCTCTGTATCAGTGTCTCGTATAATAAGAACTTGGCTGATTTAGGGACTGTCAGCCCTTCAGTTGCACATGTTGAAGGGTTGTTGTCATTGTTATTTCTCAGGGAGAAAAAAAAAAACAAGTCTGAGCCTGAAGGGGCTATGGATAAGTGTGCCGGATGTTTGATAATGGCTAAATTGATAGGCATTATTGAACACTGTGCGTCATTTCCGTGGCTTGGTTTTTCCATAAGCGTATACTTCATATAGCTTCCGTTGTTGTAATTTTCTTTATCATTATCATTACGCCATTTTTTAGCGCATCGGTCTCCACTTACTGCACGTGGGAGGTTTGTGCTATTTATGTATTTCATTATCGTTATCATCATCATCATCACCATCATCATCATCGTTGTCGTCGTCGTCGTCGTCGTTTTCGTTGTCGTCGTCATCATTATCATCATCATCCTCATTGTCGTCGTCGTTCATCATCATCATCATATTATTCTCATGATCATCGCCATCATCATCACCATTGTCATCATCATCGTCATCATCATCGTCGTCGTCATCATCATGATCATCACCATCATCATCGTGTAAGCATTCAGCTCCTGTTTTGTCCTTAAGAAGTCAACGCGTGTCTTTTTTCGGTTTCACGAGCCTGAATAATAACACACTTTTGGCTCGACTACTTTCAAACCTTTCTCGCAGCAATCTTTTTTTTTTTTTTTTTTTTTTTAACTGTTTTTGATAGTCTGTTTCAACTGTAGCAAACCGAAAGAAATTTAAAAACTGTGGTTTGCAAAAAATAAACTGTATTCGTCTTTTTAATCACTAAAATGCACGGACTTTGCTTTACTACGATTGTTGAAACGTAAGTTCAAACGTAAATATTGCTTTTAGGAAGGCACAAGCAGAAACACACACACACACACACACACACACACACACACACACACACACACACACACACACACACACACACACACACACACACACACACACACACACACACACACACACACACACACACACACACACACACACACACACACACACACACACACTCGTTTCAAAGTCTCTCCATAGGAAGGAGAAAAGAAAAAGAAACACCCGAAGGTGCTGGGGAGGACCCAGAGAAGCACTGTCTTCACCCGCCTTTTGAGCAGTCCTGTACTACCTTTGGAGGCCTGCGTTGTGTTGACGATGGGTACAGGCACGCGCAGGACACACCATTAAGATATCAAGGGACGTAACTGCTCCTGAAAGAGGTAAATCAGACTACAGGATGCAACTCATAACAGCTTTAAAATAGTATCCCCGTGAGTGTACCAGTCCGTATTTCATGACTGCAGAGCCCACTGGCAAAAAACACTACCCTCCAGCTGCCAAGCACACCCCACAGACCCCCCCCCCCCCACCTCTCCCCGTCCACGGACAGATGAAGACAGTGCCACTCCAGACACAGCCAAGCTTTCGCCATACGGTCTTATGTGCCCTCAAGAGAGAGATCCCAACGGTGTAGTCTTTCCCACTGTCAACAGGACTTTCCTTGTGGTCAGTGGGTCTTTCCTTGCCGTCACTGGACTTTTCTCCAGGGTCAGCCTAGTTAGGGCAAAGAAGAAAAAGAAACACCCGAAGGTGCTGGGGGGAGGACCAAGAGAAGCGCTGTCTTCACCTGCCTTTTGAGCAGTCCTGTACCACCTTTGGAGGCCTGCGCTGTGTTGACGATGGGTACAGGCACGTGCAGGGCACTCCATTAAGATATCAAGGGATACGAAGGAGAAGTTCTCCAGTATCTTAATGAATTCCGATGGTTTGGCAAACAAATAGTTGTGAATTGTAGTAACATTTTAAAATTTAGACACAATACTTCGCTGTCTTATAGGATTAAGCTTAATGCCTTCAAAACAAAATTCAGCAAGAATGTTAAATGTTTGTGCGGTGAGCAAATTTCAGATCAACACATTCTTCAGGAATGCCAGATATTGAGACCTATTTTACCGGCTATTTCTGAAAGTTCCCTTGAAGGTATCCTTGGTAATTTTAGTTTGTTACTTGATTTGGCGAACTGTTTACTACGCAGACCTATGGGACATTTGTTATAGTTTGTGTTATGATTCAAACTAGTTATTTAAAGTTGGTTTTCCCATACCTTTTTTTTTATTGTATTGTAAAGGCTGTAAAGATACCTTTTTCCTTTTTTTCTTCTTTTTTTTTGTATATGATTCCAAGATAACCCAGCCACCCCACCCACCTCCTCCTCCCCCCCCCCCCCCCCCCTCCACACCCTTTCTCTTCGTCTACTATCACTTAATGTGGAAAGACGTTAATTTGAAGACGACGACGACGACGACGACAACAACAACAACAACAACAACAACAACAACAACAACAACAACAACAACAACAACAACAACAACGTATCTCGCGCGCGCTTAGACTATTAAAGAAAAATGCACAGAAGAGATGTAGAATCGTCCACGAAAGGTTGGAGCGTGAGGGTAGGAAGAAAAAAACATGGGAATAGGGAAGGATCAGCGTCTGTGGAGAAAGGGGGTATGGGATCTGGGGGCATCAGTACCGTTTAACCTTTACCGTGCTTCCTTCCTGTGTCTTCCATGACCCAGTGACTCAATCAAAACACCATATCTTGTGAACGAAGAGAGCTATGCTCACGAAATCTTAGGAGTTTGTCGACGATCTTAATAGCCGTTGGTCACAGAAATTTCATGTATGGGCACAATCAGTTATTTGCGTAGTGAGTCGCGGTTCCCCCAGGACCTATACATTTAATGCGTCACACATGACCCGCGCCATCGGGTGAGGAATAAGTTGCTGAACCGCTCTTTATCATTTGTGGGTCTTACAAAACCCACGCGATCTGAAGAGGGATAAGCAATAGGAAAAGCCTCTACAAAATGTGTGGGGGTCTTGGGCGACCCGCACGATCGGGTCTGTGTAGTCAAACACGTCATCCGGTAAAGGTTAAAGTGATGGGTCTTTGAAGGTTTAAGGTGACCGTTGAAGAAGACTGTCTAACATGAGTGAGAGTGTATACAAGACAGTTGGGCCATGTCATGAGAGACAGAAGAAATACAGAGGATACGATCACCCGATGGAGAACGGTGATTTTTAGACGGACTGTAGGGAAGTAGTATCAGAAACAGTACCAGCATAGAAACGGAGTGTAGGGAGGTAGAATGTCAGACAGATAGTCAGAACCAACATCAGCATAGACATGGAGTATAGGGAAGTAGAGTATCAGACAGATAGAACCAGTATCACTAACAGATGAGAAGCTGATTGAATAAAGTTTATGAATAAGAAATTTCGTTTTGCCAGCCACAATTTTAAGCACACGCGCACGCTTGTTAGAGCGCAATGTAGTCTCTCTTTTCTGACTGCCAGCCTGATTTCTGACAACGCCGCCGTGGCCTCCCGAGTTATGGACGACGGGACACGATTGCCACAGCCTTAGTTTATACTGTCTGTCATATTTCGCTCATGATAACCACCGCTCTCACACCGCTCTCACTTGAAGCAGTTGTTAATGACTGTTGGCCCCAGCCCGGATACAGTTGTGCCGAATTTGAAGAAAAACAAACAAAAAAAAAAAAATCTGCCAGCCCAGGAAAGCTACTTCTACTTGTCGGAAGTGAAGAGGGTTGCTTGTCAGAAACTCTGCTACCTGCTGCGTGCAGTAACGTCTACATGTAGTCTGTTCATGGTGATGCACGAAGCGAGAATCTAAGCCGTTTTGAGCCCGCCAGGTTTGTTCTGAATCCGAGCTGTTCGTGATCTTCGTCACAATAGCAGCGAGATGCAAATCAATAGTTTCGCTTGTCTTCTGCCTGTATATAGTCACCCTCGCATCGTGACTTTTTTTTTCCTTCTTGTGCTCCTAAAATGGTAGAAACAGTTGTGTATTTGACCACACACACAAAATCGATAAGTTTTGTGGATATATATGCCCTGAAGTGTGATGTATGAGTTTGAAAAATTTAGTTTCACCCATGAGTTTCAGAAACTGATCGAGGTAAGATCCGTCTTTTTCACACTCTGTTACCTACCCACCCTTCGTTCTAACTTCCCCCCAAAACGAAACAAAAACATGCCTTAAAGTTCTATTGGTTTTGTTTGGGGAGGTTTTCAATTATCGCATTCAACCAGTGTAACAGTGTAGGCTTCAAATGGTCCGGCAAAAACATGTAAAAATGCGATTAAACCCCTTGATTTCAACCTTTTGATGGACTTGTTTTCAGGCTGGTTTTAACAGCAAAACAAACCTTTGTAAACCGTATAAACAGTATCGTTGTTCGTCAGCATGCTTCCAGGCTGTACATTTCGGTGTCATAGGTTGTAGTTTCATCCCAGAGGCGTCATGGCGTTTCCACATGTGCCCCACAGCGTCTCCGACATACATGCAGAAATTCAGCCTAATAGGCGAATAAAGTCGCGTCTCCAACACTATGCAGAAATTCCGGTGAGTAGCGAATAAGTCAATAATGAGAGAGAGAGCTGGAAAAAACGGGCCAAGGCCGACACATTTTGTGTGCCTGAACTGAGTATTTACCCAACGCTGAGGTGATGCCTTAAGGACAACGTGTATGGCACAACAAAAAGTGACAGAAAAGTGTTTTGAACGATGATGATGATGATATGAACTTGGTAATGATGGTGATGATGATGATGATGATGATGATATCAATTATAATAACAATAATGATGATAATGACAGTAATGCTAATACTAACAAAAATGATGATGATCACCATGACGACAACAAACATCAAGAACAACAACAGCGACAACACCAATGATGATGATTATGATGATAGCAATAATAACAATAACAGTAATAATAATGATAACAATAATGATACCAGCAACAATAATAATAGCAATAATGATGATGATGATGATAATGATGATGATGATGATGATAATGATAATAATAATAATAATGAGAAGAAAATGATGATGATGATTACTAGAATAATGAATGAATAATAATAATCTCTCTCTCTCTATCCTTTCTCTCTCTCTCTCTCTCACACACACACACACACACACACACACGCACGCACGCACGCACGCACGCAATAAAGCACATACGTACGCACGCACGCATACACACACGTATACACAGACACAGACACACACACACACACACACACACACACACACACACACACACACACACACACACACACACACACACCGCACGCATGCGCACACACACACACACACACACACAGACATACACACAGACAGACAGACAGACACTGACACACACACACACACACACACACACACGCACGCACGCACGCACGCACGCACGCACGCACACACACACACACACACACACACACACACACACACACACACACACACACATACAACATAGAAACACATGCATGCACACACATTCAAACACACACACACACACACACACACTCTCTCTCTCTCTCTCTCTCTCTCTCTCTCTCTCTCTCTCTCTCTCTCTCTCTCTCTCTCTCTCTCTCTCTCTCTCTCTCTCTCTCTCTCTCTCTCTCTCTCTCTCTCATCCTCTCTCTCTGGGACTACGAATTGTGTCAATTGTATGTCCATTTTGCTATCCCCTTGAAATGAACATGCATATATGTTTATTCAATAAAATGTCAGTGTCAGTGTCTCATCCTCTCTCTCTCTCTCTCTCTCTCTCTCTCTCTCTCTCTCTCTCTCTCTCTCTCTCTCATACACACACTCGCATATAGATAGTCGCACGCAGGTGGTGGTGTACTCTCTCATCACAGGGGCTGCAAGAAAGGGAGAAGCGAAAAGGAACGGGGTGGAGGGAGGGGGCAGGGCAGACGTAAACACTCAGACCGACAGACACACACATGCAGAGCCAACCAGCGCAGTGTCTCCTGATGGTCCAGTTTTACGGTGGTTAGAGCAGGGGGGTGATAATCAATAATCAATGATGCATGTCTCTCTGGATGCTGCTGGTCGTGTACAGTTAGTTCCCTGACTCTAACCCTGGTGGTGGATATTTCTGTTCCACTCTAAATCTAATAAAACAGCCGGGCGGTTGTGATTATCTCTGTTCGGCCTGGAAACTGGACACGCATATAATCTACATATGGTGACCGTCTGCGGTTGTCCTCCGTACATTGATGTCCTTGGTCAGCATCTCTCTCTCTCTCTCTCTCTCTCTCTCTCTCTCTCTCTCTCTCTCTCTCTCTCTCTCTCTGTGTCTCTCTCTCTCTCTCTCTGTCTGTTTGCCTCTCTGTCTCTTTCTCTCTCTCTTTTTGCGTCTGTCTCTCTTCTGTCTGTCTGCCTGTCTGTCTCTCTCTCTCTCTCTCTCTCTCTCTCTCTCTCTCTCTGAGCGTACTTACGTCCTTCTCAGTACCACAGTTCTGCCCTTTTTTTGTGAATGTGTCAATATGAACGATTGACGCTTGGTTGTGTGTTACTCATGAGTTGATATTGTAGTCGTATGAAAAGGGAAAACTGAAA
>JADBJO010016878.1:27500-39266 GCA_016801955.1 Conus betulinus | reverse complement strand
GATGGGATTCGGTGAACGTCATCAATCAAGCCTATATTCCTTGGTGCATTCCGTGTCATGTGCCACTCACAATGAAACATATTCTTTTAGAGTGTTGGGATTTGCACGATGTGAGACACAAACATTTTACAGCAGATTCCATGAAAACCTTGTTCAGAGATGTTCCGCCTGACGCGATCTTTGAGTTCTTGAAAGAGGTTAACATTTTTCATCGGATCTGAGATTTTACAGTGGAAAGATTTTTAACAAAGTTTTGGATGAGATTTTAGACGATGTCTTTTTTTTAAGAACTGTGTGGATGAATGACCTGTGAGTTGATTTTAACGTGGTGACAGCCCTGATATGGCCCTTTGCGGTCGGCTGTATCTTATCCTATTCTATTAAAACCCATACTTACTGAAAACGCCTCTGTCTCACAACATCTTAATTATAAGAAGGCAAACTGGAATCTTTTTGCAGCCAATATTTCAAAGGAACTCCAGGAAATTGACATTCTTCAGAGTCCAGACCCTGCAGAATCTCTAACCAATATTGTGATAAACTGTGCTAAAACCTGTATTCCAATGTTTTCTGGCAAGCTCCAACTGCCCAAAACACCTTGGTTTAATTCTGACTGCCAACAAATCTCAAAAGTATGTAAACGGGCTCAGCGTCGGGTACACCAAAGACCTTCAGGTCCCAATGCTCGAGCCCATCAGAAACTCTGTGCCAAATCGAGACACACTTTCAAAATCAGCAAACGTCAGTCTTGGAGTCTGCTCCGGGCTGATATCTAAAACTTCAAGAAAAAAGTTTGGAACATCATCAGAAAAAACAAAGGGAAGAACACCAACCCCTCCGTTCATCATCTGAAATTTGCCAATGCTCTGATAACTGACAAACAAATTGCCAATCTGCTAGACTCCAGCATTCAGCAGAACTCCTCATCTTCAAATAAATCTGCAGCCTTTTAAAGAAACAAACAAATCAGAGAGAAATCTTCATATAATTTCACATCAGACAACTCTGAAGCTTACAATCTTCCTTTTTCAATCAATGAACTGAAATCAGCTTTGCAAACCTGCAATGATTCTGCCCCTGGTCTGGATGACATTCATTATCAGGTTTTGAAACATCTTCCAGAAAGCTGTCTCCAGACCCTTCTTACAGTCTATAACCATATCTGGACCACAGGCTGCTTTCCGCCCTCCTGGCGGAAAGCCCTGATCATTCCCATCCCAAAGCCTGGAAAGGACCTTACCAACCCATCAAATTATCACTCAATAGTTCTGACCAGCTGCCTCTGTAAGCTGATGGAAAAGATGGTCAACTCCCATCTGATGTGGAAGCTGGAAACCGATGGTCTTTTGGCCAGTGAAGAGTGCGGGTTCTGGAAGTACCACTCGACACTTGACCATTTAGTCCGTCTGGAAACCATCATCCGCAATGCCTTTATCAATAAGCAGCATGTGGTCGCTATCTTTTTTGACCTAGAGAAAGCATATGACACCATGCGGAAATCAGGAATCCTTATGGATCTGCATAGACTCAGTTTTTCATGGTCATCTGCCTCTGTTTATCCAAAACTTTCTGGCTGATCGACAGTTCCAGGTGTATGTTGGCACCACACTCGCTGACATCCATGGGCAGGAGTTTGGTGTACCTCAAGGGAGCATCCTTTCTCCTGCCCTTTTCAGCATCAAAATCAACGACATTGTGAAATCAGTAAGCCAGGATTCTGAGTACTCTCTGTTTGTTGATGACTTCGCACTGTACGCAGTTGGAGCTTCTTACGCCAGCGTACAGCATCAACTCCAACTTTGTGTCAACAAGATCCAACTATTGGCCGAGGAAAACGGGTTTACCCTTCTCAAGTACCAAAACTCAGTTAATCCATTTCCACAATTTTCGTCAATTCTTTGCTGATCCTGAAATTCGTCTGGACAAGTCTACCATTCCAGCTGTAAAAGAAGCCAAATATTTGGCGGTTATTTTTTTTAACTAAAACTCAACTTTCTCAGCCACATTAAGAACCTCAAAACTCTTTGCCAGGAAGCTCTGAATATTCTGCGGGTTGTAGCACACACTGACTGGGGCGCTGATTAGAAAACTTTGCTGCACCTCTACAGAGCCTTGGTCCGTTCCGAACTGGACTACGGCTCTGCAAGACCTTCTTACCTAAAACTCTTGGACCCTATCCACCATCAAGGGCTTCGTCTCTGGCTTTTGAGCATCTGCACCACCCCTGTGTACAGCCTGTACGCAGAGGCAGGTGAACCCTCACTGTCCAACCGCAGGCTGAAACTATCTTTGAATTACTATATCAGTCTGTTCTCGGAACCGGAAAACCCTGCCTATGACTGTGTCTTTGACCCTCAGTTCCAAAGTAAATTTGAAAACAACCCTAACTGTATTCCGCTGTTTGGTCTTCGTATGCAGCCTCATGCGCAGAGTGCAGGTCTAGACCTAGAGTTGTGTCCGATTTTTCCAAGTTTCCAGATGAGCCTCCGTGGACTTTTTTCACACCAGAGATTCGTTTTGATCTTGCCGCTTTTTGCAAAGAGTCTACCAGCTCTCTGGCATACAAGGCATTGTATGCTGACCTCTGTTCAAAATTCCCATCCTATCAGAAAATTTTCACTCTGATGGTTCCAAGTTTGAAGATGGAGTGGCCTGTGCAGCCTATTGCCCTGGTGCTCCTTCTCAAATACTGTTAGAACATATTCCTTCAGATGCTTCTGCTTACTCTGCTGAAATTACACTTACAACTCTGGTTCTGGCACTGGTTCTATCAGATCCACTGTCAGCTTTGGAGGCCATAGCTGGCCGCAACATTTAGCATCCAGAACTTTTACACTTTTTCGAACTTTTTTACCAAGTTGAAAGTGGAGGGTTACAACATTAGTCTGGCTTGGGTTCCTGGTCATGTTGGCATTGGTGGGAATGAAATGGTTGATCGTTTGGCCAAGAATGCCTTAACAGAGAAATTGTCCAACATATATATCCCCTGCTCAGATCAGAAACCCAAAATTAATGATTATGTCAGAGACCTCTTCCAGAAAGCTGACAAACAAACAAAATCAGAGAGAAATTTTCATATAATTTCACATCAGACAACTCCGAAGCTTACAATCTTCCTTTTTCGATCAGTGAACTGAAATCAGCTTTGCAAACCTGCAATGATTCTGCCCCTGGTCTGGATGACATTCATTATATTTCATTCATTGTTTTAACGTCAGAATAGTCAACATGATGACTTAGGAAATCAACTGGATGATGATGATGATGATGATGACCTCTGGCAGGAGGATTGGAATACACAGATGGATAACAAACTCTTTCAGATCCGTCCAAACCTTATGGAGTTCCTCGCATCTACATCTGGTGGTGGTAAAGAAGAAACAGTTCTGTGCCGGCTGCACACTGGCCATTCGTATTTTACCCATTCATACCTTTTAAAGAGTGAAGAAGCTCCGTGGTGCATTCCATGTCATGTGCCACTCACAATGAAACATTCTTTTGGAGTGTTGGGACTTGCATGATGTGAGACACAAACATTTTACAGCAGAATCCATGAAAATCCTGTTCAGAGATGCCCCACCTGACGTGATCTTTGGGTTTTTGAGAGAGATTAATATTTTTCATCTGATTTAAGATTTTATGGAAGAAAGATTTATAACGAAGTTTCTGGTGTGTTTCTAGATGTCATTTAAAGAGATGTGTGAAAGTTTTTAGGTTTTTTTTTGTTTGTTTTTTGTTTGTTTGTTTTTTTTTAATTTTTTTTTTTTATTTTATGGCTTGTGAGTTGATTTTAACATGGTGACAGCCCTGATGTGGCCCCTTTGCAGTCGGCTGGGCTATAAGCAACATCACCTTACCTGCTCTACCAAAATGTACCACTGTTCACACACCCCAAATCTGCGGAATATATTCTCTCCCATGCCAACATGCGAGTTTGTTTCCCTTGTGCCTTACAAATGTACTGGAGTTCCATATCAGTGGAATGGGTGAACAGTCAACTTTGGATCTTTTACACAATATCAAAATGCGGTTGTGACCCCAAAAAAGAACATACACATTCCTCACTCTCCCCCCAAGTTTTGGAAGTTCAAGATAAATTATCGTTTGGATATAGTGTCCCCTTTAAAATCCCTTTTCCCCCTGCAAAACCAAAAGAAACTCTCAAAAAAGAAAGTGCCTTAACAATAGCTCTAATTAAGCATAGGCGCTACTGAGGCTAAAATTAGTTTGCCTAGATTAGCTGGGAAAGTTAGAACAAAGTGTGTATAATTGTTATTTTGGGGAAACACTCACACATGCGCACAAACAAGGAGAATGTGTGTTTTTCTTGTGCTGCAGCATTGTGGGAGCGTGTTGCCTTGAGTTCTTACTGTACAAACAGTGTTGATAGCACGCACAAAAAAACGCTACCTTAGTGATCAAAGCGTATGCTAAAGGCACTACAGTCATATCTTTGTAGTGCTTATAGATTTTTACACCAGTCTGACTGTCTGTCCCTGTTTTTCGGCTCTTTCTGTCTCTGATGTGTGCCTGTGTTATACATTAATACGTGTCTGTGCTCATCCATGTAATGAACAGTGACAAATAAGATCAAGGCAATGAATACAAAACACGAGCAAGCAATCACATAGATAAGTGACAATTTGTTCATCCTTTGTTTTCATTGTTTTGAATGTTATTTGTCCTGCCTGATGAGGTCCAATAGGTCGAATTCCTCGCGTCTGTTTTATCTAGATAACCGACTTGCTTGTTCGCCTCTTGTTTCATTGTTCTGGATGCTATGTGGCCTGCCTGAAGAAGATCAATAGGTGGAAATGCATTGTGTACCTTGATTGTTCCGTTTGCTTTGAGAGCCAAGCCACTCTGCTTTTGCCATAATGATCCAGTCTCTGCCTGCTGTTACTCCTATCTAAACTGTCTTTTGTTGATCTCATCATCGTTTGGTATATTCTAATGGATTTATTATTCTGGCTAGTACCAAGAGTTTTCGAGGATTATGTGAGTGTATATGTATGTGTGTGTGTGTGTGTGTGTGTGGACTTACTTTCTCTTTGCAGTTTAGACTTTCAAAGTAATGAACACAGAAGACAAATAGTCAGTGGCAAATAACATTCAAGGCAATGAATACAAAAGACAAGCACGTAGTCATGTAGAGAAGTAACCATTTGTTCGTTCGTTCTCTTCATTGTTTTGAATGTTATTTGCCCTGCCTGAAGAGGACCAATAGGTCGAACTGCGTTGTGTCTGCTTGACCTAGGTAAGCGACTGCTTGTTCGCCTCTTGTTTCATGGTTCTGGGTGCTGTTTGGCCTGCCTGAAGAACACCAGTAGGTGGAAGTGCGTTGTGTCTGTTGTGTACCTTAATTGTTCCTTTCGCTTGAGAGCCAAGCCACTGTGCTCTTGCTGTTACGAACCAACCATGTCTGCCTGCAGATACCCCAACTGTTGATCTGATCATAGTCGTTTGATATGTTCAGATGGATTGATTGTTCTGGTTAGCGCCGAGTGTTTGGAGATTTGAATTGGTTTGTGTTGTGTGTGCGCATGTGCATATGTGCGTGCGTACATACACACATACATACATACGAACAAAGCAACAAACATACATACGTACATGCATACATGTAAACATACATGTATAAATTCATACAGTTGTGCAGTGAAAATGCGTGCATCCTTTGCCTGTGTAGAGCGATTCCTGCATCACATACAGCAATGTGTTGGGATGCTGAAGTTACCATTCAGTGCAATGCCATACACAATACATGTACAGTATATGTCACTTGTTAGCTTTCAGCACCCCACATATCTGTGCATACCCAATAATGGCGTATCTCGTTTACTGCATGTGCGTCAAGTTCTGTTTCATGCCAGCAATGTACCTGTAAGCTCAGTTAACCTGGGATCGTAAACAAGGAACACAACACAGACTCGCTGACGTATTTATCCAACACACATCATGCACAACGACAAACACGCTCAGTTTACAAAGATGGTGCCATGCAAATATTTATTAGTCCATCAGAGCAATCTCTGTATGCAGCCAGAACATTCGCCACCAAAAAAGGAAATGACTAAATGCATGTCATGATACAAAAAAAAAAAAGAAAAGAAGAAAAAAAGACAAGGTCTTCCCTGCCCACATGTAACATATCGGAACAGAAGAAAAGGAACACAGTATTTCAGAACATGTACACATGATACCATGATGATATATTTCACCATAATGAAAAGCGCTAGGTGGCATTCAAGATTTCTTTTCTTCCGAAAATCAGAATGTTGTAATCGTTGCTTGTCCAGTTTCAAGACACTTCGATTCTTTTGTAAATTCAGTTTCAAAGATGAAAAGACAGGCATACGAGGACTTGCATATGGCAGCATGTTGTCTTCGACCATTTCAGTCCACATGGGCACGTGCAAAAGAAATGGTCTGTTTTCCACATCTCATATCCGGGTACAGTTTACAGGGGTTTCTTCCGAAGTTGGTCTGCATGCATGCGCACACACACACACGCGCGCGCGCACACACACACACACACACACACACACGCACATATCTATAGATATACGCATATGCTTGAATGCATGCGTTCACGCATGCACGCACATACACACATGCGCACGTACACACACACACACACACACACACACACACACACACAGAGGCATACAGTTTAAAAGAACAGAGTTTTCCTTGGGAGGTAAGCCAATTGCAGACAAAAGGGAAAACAATCCAGAAAAGTTTCTATAGGAAGTATGTGTTTATTAGAAGATAGACCAGGTGCAAAGGAAAACAATGCGGCCCAATGTTCCTCAGGGAATCAAGAGGTATAAGTTAAGTTAAAGGAAATAATACTTGCTGGGAAGAGGGTTTTTCAGAAAGAAGTCTCACTGCATAGGATATCTTCAACACAGTTTTGAGAATCCAGTGATACAGAAGTTCAAGGAAGGCTAGGTCTGATACATTCCTGATTCTTCAGGGGAACGTGTTTCATTCACACTATGAAAAGGCAGGACAAGTTTGAATTAAATTGCCACTGTTGAACTTAATGCCTTAATTTATCAGGAAATGTATTCATTAAAAAGGTGATTCGTTTAGTTGCAAAGTGAGGTGGACTGCAGGCAAAAACTTAAACAAATTTTAAGAATAACATGGACATTAGCAGGGTAACATGGACAAACGAATTACAGGAGAAAACACTACGTGTTTTGACCTCTTAGGTCTCTTCAGGCAAGGTAAACGACACTCAGGGCCACCAAAGGAAAAACGAGCAATCGCTTATCCTGTCAAATTCGGCGCAGGATGGGCGTTTGAATTCGGGAAGATAAGTGATTGCTCATTCTTCGTGTTCATTGTCCTGAATGTTGTTCATCTTGCCTGAAGATGAAGTGGGAGGTCAAAACGTGTTGTGTTTTTGTCTTGTAATATGTTTGCCCCTGCCGTCTGGCGGATCAAATATAATTTCATTTTAAAATTGGTGTTTAGGAGGTTCAGCCGTCTGTTCGATTTTTTTTTTTATCATTATTTATCAACTTTACATTTTGTTTGTGTATACCCAGATCTCTCTACTTACCATTTTTCAGTGCCTTTATATAGTCACCTTTCCTGAAACGAGACACAAGCGTAATGTGTTTTCTAATCGGTTATTACACATTTGTTTCCCTTTATCCGAAACACGCACCCACACGTGCACGCACGCACGCACGCACACACAGACACACACACACACACACACGCACGCGCACACACACACACACACACACACACTAAGCGCTCAAAGGCAACAAAGGGGTACAATGTTGAAATTTAGCTCTCCTGAGCACTACAATCAGGATGGAAAAAGACTCTTAAGGGCTTATGAAGTCTGCTTAAATTGTTCCATCATCAGAACCGTTGTGGATAACATCAACAGAAACAATAATTTTGTAGGAAAATTAGCGATTTAACAGTCTATTCTTTTGAAGGATTACATGGAAATTCCGCTTGTGGCTGCTTGCTGAATCCTTCAGTGAACCTTCATTTTTATAGTCCACTCCATCTATAGGGACAGTTTACCTCATAATTTTCGCCACTTTCCTTTGCTAAAAGTTGCCGTGGAAAAGAACGGCCAAACCATTCTTTTGGGCATAAAAGCTGTTGGAGTAAACCCACACATACGCACGCGTGCATGCACACACTGAGACATACCAACAGCTCAGTCCATGCCGACGCGCATATTTCGCCACTTTTTAATTTATTTTTACGGTAGCTAGACAACAACTGACAGTGTTGTATTAGGTGTCATAGGAAAGAACAAACACTCGATTAATCGAACATAGTAATTTCGAATCATTTACTTTCAATGTGTAGACACGACTGCGTTGAAAAACATGTCTGAGAAGTAAAGAAAAAATTCTTTGTTTACATTCAAATCCGTTCTTTTACAACACAAAATCAGAAGATGAAGGGATGGCTGCATCTTCAAACAATTCACTTTCTTCTTCTCTTTCATAGTTTTCTCTCTATCACTCCCCTCATCACCAGATCCACTTTGTAATATGATTTCAAGCGCTTCATTGAGCGAGAAATCGCTACCACCCCTTCGTCTGACCAACATTTTTTTCTGGCACAAGAAATAACAGACGCGTGCGCGCTTAGCGGCAAAGCCCGGTGCCGTCAGTTAATTTGTTTTGAAGCTGCTGGGGTCGGCCAAGTTCACGATAGAGCACTGAAAGTAAAGTCAACAACTCGCTACAACATCCCCAAGACTAGTTACAGAGCTTATTTCCTTTGGATCATTTTATGGAAAGTGTAGGACTTTTTTTTTATGTTTCCGTCACCCGATAGTGGTTGACACGGCAGAATGTACTGTCTGTCCGTTAGCCAGCCTTGGGTGACGCGGCTCGAGGGAAAGAAATCCCGTCAGCCACTATTGGATGACACAGCTGGTAGAGGCTAACCTGTACCATCTGCTACAAGGATGTCCCTCACGGGTGCAGAGTGAAAGCGGATCTTGGCAGAGGCTTGGCGACAGCTGCTCTGCCCCATTCCTGAGTCTGCTTCACGTGATGCAGGACCATCGCCTGGCAACACGAAGACAGCCTTGAAGGAGAGCAAGGTCAGATCCGACCACCTCCCAGATGTCCGTCTGGGACGGGTCTCAACGTAAGGAGAAAACGTGGACTACAAAACAACTAGACACACGGACCTGCCTAAGGGAAACAACTGCCTTTGATGCCTGCTTCCGAACCTGTATGAAGACTTCACCAAACCCGCCGAACATCTGACTACACGTACTACAGCTTGGTGCAGTGCGCATCTTGTCCCTTAAAACATGCTGCAAGGATGTTAAACTGAACGATGAACCTGACCTGAGGAGGAAAATGCCCGCAGCAAGAACAAAATGCAACAGCAGTTCAAAAAAAAATTTTTTTTTTTTAAGTAAGAATTTTTTGTCTATCTTCCGACTACTCACACAGCAAGGAGCACCTGGTGTCAGGCAGCAAAGTATCTGTTTTTCGATCAAATGTGTGGTGCTGCTCTCCCAAATCTGCACACCGCACGCACGCACGCACGCACATACATGTGCGCGCGCGCGCGGCCAAGCAAAGTTATGTGACTTTATTTTTGCATAACTATAATGATTTAAAACATTTTCTGTGACTCAAGCGGTGGTGTGGAAACAAGTGAATTGGAGTAGGGGTGATGTATGGTTGAGAGAGGCAGGGGGACAGCTGCCCCTGCCCCCTCTTCGACTTTAAGAAATGGGGGAGAGGGAAGAGCAGGTATTTCTGTCTGTTTCTCCTTCCCCTCTCCAATGAGACGCAGATGGGAGGGGGAGGGAAGGTAAGCAGGTTCTCATTTCTGTTCCCGCATCCCCTCCCCAATGACACTTTAATGGGGAGGGCGGAGAGAGGGAGAACGTGTTCTTTTTTCTGTTTTCTCCTCCCCTCCCTAATGACAGTGGGAATGTCCGAGAATCCACCCCTGCCCTCGCCTCCTGAATTTGATTGGGGGATGGGAGGTGTGGGGGAAAGGGGAGTGAGGGGGGGGGGGGGGCTCGCAAGTCCTTCTGCTTCCCCACCCCTGTTTTATTTATCAAGCTTGAAGAGAGGTCTTGCATTCTAGAAAAAAAAGTGGGTATTGATTTTGAAGAATACAGGTACTGGGACACGATTATAATAGTTATAATCATATTTCTTCAGAATTCTACTTTCGCAATGATGAGTCTTTTTTCGTTTTTTGCTTTGCCTCGTTCGTTGTCTTCCATGCTCCAATGTTCCCCTATATTTGGTTTTTCTTACTTTGAAAGGAACTCTCAAATGAGGCAGGGAACAGTAAACAGTAAATAACAAACAACTAGGGTAACTATCGCTCCCATGGTGAAACAACGCACGCCCACAACTCGAAACAAATGCTTCTTACGACTCCGAATCGCCTAACAGATATGACAGCACAGAGCACACAGAACAAACAAGGAAACATCCCCCCCAAAAGGATGTTCAAAGATTGTCTATATACCACAGACTGGACACATCTACACAGCAACAACACAAAGTACAAGCTTGGAACATCCTTCTGGGGGGATGTTTCGTTGTTTGTTTTGTGTGCTCTGTGCCGTCATATCTGCTACGCGATTCGCAGTCAAGATCGAAAAGGCTGTGCTGGTCATGGATAAAATGTTGTGTCAGTTCATTTGTCCAGTTGTTGTTGCTGTGTAGATGTGTCCAGTATGGGTACTTAGGCAAGCTTGGAACATCCGTTTTTAGGGATGTTTTTTTGTTGTTGTTCTGTGTGCTCTGTGCTGTCATATCTGCGTATCTGTCATATAGGCGATTTTGGTGTGGTAAGCAGCATTCGTTTGGGTTAATGGGCGTGTATCTAATATATAACTGACAAATTCTGTGTGTGTGTGTGTGTGTGTGCGCGCGCGCGCTATAGACTCAAAAACGGCTCAACCGATTGTAATGAAACTTGGCAGGTACGTCGGTTGTAACCCGAGGATGGTTTTGGGCTAATCTCTAAAGAAAATAAAACCGTTAAAAAACTTTTAACGGTTTTCAAAGACATCTTTTCCCCCTCTGCTTTTCTTCAAATAGCCGTTGTGACATTGCACGGGTACAGGACACTTCTCGAAAATTAGAACCGTTGTTTGGCAGTTAAAAAACGTTATTTATAACAGTTAAAAAACACCAAACCCTATAAAAACTCTTTAAAACCCGATCTTCTTGAAACGTGGCATGTACGTCTGTTGTGACCCGAGGATGGTTTTGGGCTAATCGCTAACAAAAAAAAAAAAATAAAACCGTTAAAAACCTTTAAAAAAAAACTGTTATAACGGTTTCAAAGACATCTGTTTTCCTCTGCTTTTCTCAAATAGCCGTTGTGACATTGCACAGGTACAGGACTACTTCTCGAAAATCAGAACCGTTATTTTTGGCAGTTAAAAACGTTATTTATAACAGTTAAAAACAGTAAAAAAAAAAAAACACTAAACCCCTATAAAAACTGTTTAAAAAAACTCGATCTTTTGAGGTTGGCGGTCACGAGAGTCATCGAATTGCCACCAAACTTGACATAAGCCTACAGGAACACCTAGCGGGTAACATGGAGTTATTTAGATAGTCATTATAACCATTAAATTTGACCGTTAAAAACCGTTATTTTCAAAATTTAGGCTGTTCTTGATGAAATTCGGTATACATGTGCAGTTTTTTAAATGCCGAAAAATGATATACAACTTTTACGAACCGAAATCTAAAATTGACCGTTAAAAAACGTTATTTT
>JADBJO010016878.1:0-25000 GCA_016801955.1 Conus betulinus | reverse complement strand
TGCATGGATGAATAAAGTGATTAACGAAATCCAAGTGTGTGTGTATGTGTGTGTGGGGGGGGGGGGGGGGGCACGCGTGCGTGCGTGCACGTGTGTGTGGTGTGTGTGTGTGTTGTTGTGTTGTGTTGTTGTTGCTGTTGTGTTGTTATGTGAAATATAATATTTGTGATTATACGATTCCATTTAATTCAGTTTTTATTTATAGTCAAAAGATCTTCTGCAGGCTCTTGCAAATATCGACAGAATGTTTTAAAAATTTTATTGAGCAAACTTATATAATCATGCCCCCACCCCCCAATAAAAAAAAATTAAAAAGAAATTATAGATAAAAAGTGTTTTGCCGAAGGAGTCAACTTGGTCAACGTTTCTTGTTTAGATTGGGAGTTGCGGACAAGATAATACATCGGGACTGATATGATAAGGCATTTACTAATTCTTGACATCGCCTTTGTACAAAGGTGCAAAAAAGATGGATTACATTATTTGATTTGCTGTCCTAGTCTCTGTGACAGTCGATAAGAAATACTCAACGGAACCTTTTATTCAGATTGATGTCTGTTCAATGTGGCCTTACTGATGGCAAAGAATAACAACAATGTAGTCAAGAATGTACGCATGTATCTGTATAAGGCATTTACAAGGCGTATGATTGCAGTGAAAACATGTGAATATTAACATCGAATCATATGCTTATTGTACTCAATAGCTAAATGATCTGAGAATCTCTCATCATTGTGTTGATGTATCTTAACTTCTTTCTCTCATGCAATAAAACTGTTCTGAAACCTCACTGTGATCAGAGCAGATGCTGTACACTGTTCTCTGAAACATCGTTGTACAATAGTAACAAATCGAAAAACTCCAGAGTCTATGCGTACTCACTAAAGTGAGATACACATCTAGTGGTGGGGCATGCTTGAAAGTTAATCAGGCTCGCCTAAGGGCCCAGGTACGTTGAACTAATGGAGAAATGTGGGAGTAGCGAAGGGTGGTCCCTCGCTTGGGATAATCCCACGTCAAGGAACTAATTGTGTCGTAAATATGCGTCACCTAACCAATGCTTCCCACAAGTTTTACCACCACTGACACAACAGGCAGAAGGAAGTCCATACCTGAGCAAAGTCAGGTTAGCCCAGAAAAAAGTTGTGCGCGTATCATGTACCCCTACCATCCATCAGACGTCACACAAGACAGAGCGAGAGAAGAGGGAGAGGACGCGAGCGAGTAGTAAAGAAATCGACTACAGCTTAAGCTGTATCCGTTCATGGGCGATAGAGTCTGTCAGGCACTGCCGCTGGCTGCCACTGTGCAAACCCTTTCCGACCAAAAAAACCTTGCTCAAATTTTAAATCTAAGGCGGGGGGACAAGCATTAACCTAAGTGGATATGGGCGAATAGAGACGCAGCTTCTGGTTCCACCAAAAACACGACTGTGTCCCGCGCTGAACCTCTCCTGCGAAAAAACAAAAGGATGGAGTCAAGCAATCAGTTGCGTAATACAAAGTATATCTTACAAATAGCATCGGGGGCGAGGGAGGCAGGGAACGAGGAGCGCCAGGCACCGGGGGCCGGAGAAAAGAAGAGAAGAGGAGGAGAGAAGAAAGGAGAGACGCACAAAGGAGGAGAAGATGCGCAAAGCAGGGACGAGGGAGACAAAGCTAGGCGGGGAGATGCACGGGGGCAGGCGCGACCGGGAGCAGGGCGAGAGGGCGAACAGTGCGGGACGACAGGTGGAGGCGGGCCTCAGAAGCCAGGAAAAAGCAAGCGAGAAAGCCGGAGGATGGCGGAGCACGGGGCCACGAGCACAAAGCAGAGGAAGCCGCTTGGGGCCGGGTACAGGCCGATGTCCAATGAGTAAAGGCCTGTATCATATAGTCCCGAGGTATGCGTGGCCGCAACTCCATGCGACCGAACGTCCAAGGTGACGCTCGGCAAACACGGGAGCGAGAGGGCGGGGAAGGGGGGGGAGGGGGGGCAGGAGAGAATAAAAGGTGGCTCAGAAAAGTGCAACAACATCGGCGAGGTGGCAACCGGCAAGCGGGGGACGAGAAAAAGGGAAGGAGGGGAAGCGGGAGCAAAAGGAGGGGCCATACCACACACAAAACGACACCCAACACACACCCGCCACACGCGGCCCCCCCCCCCCCCCCCCCACACACCGACCCACACCGGGATTCGGTGAAGCACGGGAGGCCCGCACGAGGGGCGCGGGGGCCGGAAAATGCGTAAAATCCAAAAAAAAAAAAAAAAAATCAAAAAAAAAAAAAACAAAAAAAAAGGCCGCGCGACCGGGCTCGAGTAGGTTTGGGGGGGGTGGGGGGGGGTGGGGGGGGGCGCCGCCCCGGGAGTGTGGGGGGGGGGGGGGGGGGCCGGCCCTTTGGCTGGGCCAATGGAGCGGGGGGGGCTGGTAATGGTGGGGGGTGGGGTAGAAGGTGTGAGGCTAGAATGCTAGGAAAGGCTTGGTCGGTGCGGTGCTTCTGGCTGGGTGGGGTGTGGGCGTGGTGTGCCTCCGGGCAAGGGGTGTAGGCGGCGGCTGGGTGGGGTGGGGGGGGGGGGGGGGGGGTGGGGGTGAGCCGCACCGCTAACTGTGCCACCGAAGGGGGCGGGACCAACCGAAGCCAAGACCACAAAGGACACCCCCCCCCCCACTCCCCAGCTTGCTCCGAAACCCAGTAGGGTTAGCAAAGGCCAGGGTGGGCGAGATATCCCGGGCAGATCGCCAAGGTCTGCGACAGTGAAAAAGCGGGACCGGCTAAGAAGGAGAAAAACACAAAAAACGCAAACAGGGCAGGCGGAAATGCTGCACGTGCAAAAACGGTAAGGGAACGCCGGCTGGTCAAGAAACCCAAGGGATGGCGAGGGGGGGAGTCAGTGGGGCAAAAAAACAGCAAAGCAGAGAAACGGGACGCCCATGGGAGCGGGAAGCGCGGGGTGAACGGTCAATTTGTAAAACACGAAGAAGAAGGCTCGGGGGAGGGGGAGGACCGCGCGAGTAACCCACAGCGAGAAACACCCCCCAAGTGGGAAGAATAACGTCAAAAGAAGGGTGTAACGGGATGTTAACGAAAACCACGGGGGGGAAACGGGGGGGGGGTTATTAGGCCGCCGGGCCAAAGCCGAGGTACCAACCAAGGGCAGCGGGGGGAGAGCAGACAAGAGGCAAGAAGAACGTGGGGGAAGGGGACAGGGAACACACAGGAAGTGCCAGTTGATGGGAGACCGGGGCATAGAACCACAGTGGATGAAAACCCACCAGATGAAAAAGAACGCAAAGAACGGGTGAACGTTAGTAACCGAGGTACCCTTTTAAAACGAGGTAGTCGTCCTAACTGGGCAAAAGCGGAGGGACCTACGAAGGCGGGCGGCCAGATCGGAAGCTGTCAATATAACGGTGTTGTTTTGAACGTCAGATGCGGAAACAGGTCTAGAAATTAGGGAGGCCATTGGTGAGGGAGGACCTTGCTGATATCCAAGGTAAGAAAAGCCACCAATATAGAAGACGGCCGACCAAACGACCGGGGTGAAAACAACGGGGAGAAACCTAGGAAACCAGTACATCACGGACCGACATAGGGGAAAGAGGCGCGGGCAGGGGCCCAAGAGCATCCAAACCGGGGGCGGAGAAACCGACCAACGGCGAGAGACTCCATAAAGAAGAAAAACCATTTTGGCCCTTATAGCCGTTAGTAACGGCTGTTGTGGTAAAAATAAAACCGGGCATCATCCATGACCCATAACGAACATACCTAAAATTTTTCAGAAGGATCGACCCAGAAGTTTTATCTGGAGCGAGTGGAACACATTTTGACCACGGACAGACAGGCAGACACACAGACAGCATTTTCTTCGGTTCCCATTGTAAAGTACTCCCTGTTCTATAAGAACTGGGAGTACAAAAACGCAGTGGTAAAAGATTGGAGGATGGGCGGCCCCACAGATCTGACAAAGTAGAAAGTACGACCAAGTAGGGCAGTTCTTCTTCCCATGATGGAATAGACTAGCAGGGGCACCCGGCGGTTGCCCGGATATGACATTCTTTGCGATACTCACGTGACGGCAAACATGTATTAATTGTGTTGATTTACAGTCAATCCCCCCCCCCCCCCACACACACACACACACATCTTCCCCCCCCTTCCCTCACACAAGTACATCTATCTCTTTCTGTCTCTGTCTCACTCTTTCTCTCTTATACATTCTATTGTTTGTCCGCGCCGCTGGCCCCTTTCCTCTGGATCTTCCCTACCACGTCTAGACGCTTCTCTCGCTCGATTTTCCACCTGCACTCTGTTCCCGTTCCCATTCTTCTTCTTTTGCCCTTAATTTTGTAGGAATAGAGCTGGGTGCAGAAGTAGTTTATTTAGGTTTTGCTTGAGTTAATCAACGGGTCTGTTGTCTAATGTAAAAATAGGTATCCCCAGGCTTTGCACTGTACATTCATTGTTCTGCACCCTCTCATTCCTCCCGTTTCATCCCCGTACCCTGTCCCCATCCATGTTGCAAAATTACTTACCGTAGATACGCGTACCGAATTTCATCAATAACGGTGTAAATTTAGAAAATAACGGTTTTTAAGGTCGATGTTAAGTTTTGGTTCGCAAAATTTGCATAACATTGTTCAGCGCTTACAACTGTACATGCACACGGAATTTCATCAAGAACGGTGTAATTTAGAAATTCAGAAAATAACGGTTTTTAACGGGCAATGTTAACTTTCGGGATCTTGTAAATTGTATATCATTGTTTAGCGTTTTAAAATTGCAAAATTTATATCGAATTTCTTCAAGAATACTCTAAAATTTATCAAAATAACGTTTTTTAACGGTCAATTTTAGATTTTGGTTCGTTAAAAGTGTATATCATTTTTCGGCATTTAAAAAAACTGCACATGTATTCCGAATTTCATCAAGAACAGCCTAAATTTTGAAAATAACGGTTTTTAACGGTCAAATTTAATGGTTATAATGGACTATCTAATAACTCCATGTTACCCGCCCTAGGGGTTCCTGTATGCTTATGTCAAGTTGGTGGCAATTCGATGACTCCGTGACCGCCAACCTCAAAAAGATCGAGTTTTAAACAGTTTTTTATAGGGTTTAGTGTTTTTTTTTTTTTTTTTACTGTTTTTAACTGTTATAAATAACGTTTTTAACTGGCAAAATAACGGTTTCTGATTTTCGAAATAGCCCTGTACCTGTGCAATGTCACAACGGCTATTTGAAGAAAAGCAGAGGAAACAGATGTCTTTGAAACCGTTATAACAGTTTTTTTTAAAGGTTTTAACGGTTTTATTTTTTTGTTAGCGATTAGCCCCAAACCATCCTCGGGTCACAACAGACGTACATGCCACGTTTCAAGAAGATCGGGGGTTTTAAAGAGTTTTTATAGGGGTTGGTGTTTTTTAACTGTTAGAAAATAACGTTTTTTTAACTGCCAAACAACGGTTCTAATTTTCGAGAAGTATTCCTGTACCCGTGCAATGTCACCAACGGCTTTTGAAGAAAAGCAGAGGGGAAAAAGATGCTTTGAAACCGTTAAAAGTTTTTAACGGTTTGTCGTGTTCTTTAGAGATTAGCCCAAACCATCCTCGGGTTACAAACCCGACGTACCTGCCAAGTTTCATTACAATCGGTTGAGCCGTTTTTGAGTCTATAGCGCGCGCGCACACACACACACACACACACAGAATTTGTCAGTTATATATAGAGACACGCCCCATTAACCCCAACGAATGCTGCTTACCACACCACCCAATCGCCTATATGACAGATACCAAGATATGACAGCACAGAGCACACAGAACAACAACAAAAAAAAAACTGACACAACATTTTATCCATGACCAGCACAGCCTTTTTCGATCTTGACTGCGAATCGCGTAGCAGATATGACGGCACAGAGCACAAAACAAACAACGAAACATCCCCCCAGAAGGATGTTCCAAGCTGTACTTTGTGTTGTTGCTGTGTAGATGTGTCCAGTCTGTGGTATATAGACAATCTTTGAACATCCTTTTGGGGGGGATGTTTCCTTGTTTGTTCTGTGTGCTCTGTGCTGTCATATCTGTTAGGCGATTCGGAGTCGTAAGAAGCATTTGTTTCGAGTTGTGGGCGTGCGTTTGTTTCACCATGGGAGCGATAGTTACCCTAGTTGTTTGTTATTTACTGTTTACTGTTCCCTGCCTCATTTGAGAGTTCCTTTCAAAGTAAGAAAAACCAAATATAGGGGAACATTGGAGCATGGAAGACAACGAACGAGGCAAAGCAAAAACGAAAAAAAAAGACTCATCATCATTGCGAAAGTAGAATTCTGAAGAAATATGATTATAACTATTATAATCGTGTCCCAGTACCTGTATTCTTCAAAATCAATACCCACTTTTTTTTCTAGAATGCAAGACCTCTCTTCAAGCTTGATAAATAAAACAGGGGTGGGGAAGCAGAAGGACTTGCGAGCCCCCCCCCCCCCCCTCACTCCCCTTTCCCCCACCTCCCATCCCCCAATCAAATTCAGGAGGCGAGGGCAGGGGTGGATTCTCGGACATTCCCACTGTCATTAGGGAGGGGAGGAGAAAACAGAAAAAAGAACACGTTCTCCCTCTCTCCGCCCTCCCCATTAAAGTGTCATTGGGGAGGGGATGCGGGAACAGAAATGAGAACCTGCTTACCTTCCCTCCCCCTCCCATCTGCGTCTCATTGGAGAGGGGAGGAGAAAAACAGACAGAAATACCTGCTCTTCCCTCTCCCCCATTTCTTAAAGTCGAAGAGGGGGCAGGGGCAGCTGTCCCCCCTGCCTCTCTCAACCATACATCACCCCTACTCCAATTCACTTGTTTCCACACCACCGCTTGAGTCACAGAAAATGTTTTAAATCATTATAGTTATGCAAAAATAAAGTCACATAACTTTGCTTGGCCGCGCGCGCGCGCACATGTATGTGCGTGCGTGCGTGCGTGCGTGTGTGCAGATTTGGGAGAGCAGCACCACACATTTGATCGAAAACAGATACTTTGCTGCCTGACACCAGGTGCTCCTTGCTGTGTGAGTAGTCGGAAGATAGACAAAAAATTCTTACTTACTTAAAAAAAAAAAATTTTTTTTGAACTGCTGTTGCATTTTGTTTCTTGCTGCGGGCATTTTCCTCCTCAGGTCAGGTTCATCGTTCAGTTTAACATCCTTGCAGCATGTTTTAAGGGACAAGATGCGCACTGCACCAAGCTGTAGTACGTGTAGTCAGATGTTCGGCGGGTTTGGTGAAGTCTTCATACAGGTTCGGAAGCAGGCATCAAAGGCAGTTGTTTCCCTTAGGCAGGTCCGTGTGTCTAGTTGTTTTGTAGTCCACGTTTTCTCCTTACGTTGAGACCCGTCCCAGACGGACATCTGGGAGGTGGTCGGATCTGACCTTGCTCTCCTTCAAGGCTGTCTTCGTGTTGCCAGGCGATGGTCCTGCATCACGTGAAGCAGACTCAGGAATGGGGCAGAGCAGCTGTCGCCAAGCCTCTGCCAAGATCCGCTTTCACTCTGCACCCGTGAGGGACATCCTTGTAGCAGATGGTACAGGTTAGCCTCTACCAGCTGTGTCATCCAATAGTGGCTGACGGGATTTCTTTCCCTCGAGCCGCGTCACCCAAGGCTGGCTAACGGACAGACAGTACATTCTGCCGTGTCAACCACTATCGGGTGACGGAAACATAAAAAAAAAGTCCTACACTTTCCATAAAATGATCCAAAGGAAATAAGCTCTGTAACTAGTCTTGGGGATGTTGTAGCGAGTTGTTGACTTTACTTTCAGTGCTCTATCGTGAACTTGGCCGACCCCAGCAGCTTCAAAACAAATTAACTGACGGCACCGGGCTTTGCCGCTAAGCGCGCACGCGTCTGTTATTTCTTGTGCCAGAAAAAATGTTGGTCAGACGAAGGGGTGGTAGCGATTTCTCGCTCAATGAAGCGCTTGAAATCATATTACAAAGTGGATCTGGTGATGAGGGGAGTGATAGAGAGAAAAACTATGAAAGAGAAGAAGAAAGTGAATTGTTTGAAGATGCAGCCATCCCTTCATCTTCTGATTTTGTGTTGTAAAAGAACGGATTTGAATGTAAACAAAGAATTTTTCTTTACTTCTCAGACATGTTTTTCAACGCAGTCGTGTCTACACATTGAAAGTAAATGATTCGAAATTACTATGTTCGATTAATCGAGTGTTTGTTCTTTCCTATGACACCTAATACAACACTGTCAGTTGTTGTCTAGCTACCGTAAAAATAAATTAAAAAGTGGCGAAATATGCGCGTCGGCATGGACTGAGCTGTTGGTATGTCTCAGTGTGTGCATGCACGCGTGCGTATGTGTGGTTTACTCCAACAGCTTTTATGCCCAAAAATGGGTTTGGCCGTTCTTTTCCACGGCAACTTTTAGCAAAGGAAAGTGGGCGAAAATTATGAGGTAAACTGTCCCTATAGATGGAGTGGACTATAAAAATGAAGTTCACTGAAGGATTCAGCAAGCAGCCACAAGCGGAATTTCCATGTAATCCTTCAAAAGAATAGACTGTTAAATCGCTAATTTTCCTACAAAATTATTGTTTCTGTTGATGTTATCCACAACGGTTCTGATGATGGAACAATTTAAGCAGACTTCATAAGCCCTTAAGAGTCTTTTTCCATCCTGATTGTAGTGCTCAGGAGAGCTAAATTTCAACATTGTACCCCTTTGTTGCCTTTGAGCGCTTAGTGTGTGTGTGTGTGTGTGTGTGCGCGTGCGTGTGTGTGTGTGTGTGTCTGTGTGTGCGTGCGTGCGTGCGTGCACGTGTGGGTGCGTGTTTCGGATAAAGGGAAACAAATGTGTAATAACCGATTAGAAACACATTACGCTTGTGTCTCGTTTCAGGAAAGTGACTATATAAAGGCACTGAAAAATGTAAGTAGAGAGATCTGGGTATACACAAACAAAATGTAAGTTGATAAATAATGATAAAAAAAAAAAATCGAACAGACGGCTGAACCTCCTAAACACCAATTTTAAAATGAAATTATATTTGATCCGCCAGACGGCAGGGGCAAACATATTACAAGACAAAACACAACACGTTTTGACCTCCCACTTCATCTTCAGGCAAGATGAACAACATTCAGGACAATGAACACGAAGAATGAGCAATCACTTATCTTCCCGAATTCAAACGCCCATCCTGCGCCGAATTTGACAGGATAAGCGATTGCTCGTTTTTCCTTTGGTGGCCTGAGTGTCGTTTACCTTGCCTGAAGAGACCTAAGAGGTCAAAACACGTAGTGTTTTCTCCTGTAATTCGTTTGTCCATGTTACCCTGCTAATGTCCATGTTATTCTTAAAATTTGTTTAGTTTTTGCCTGCAGTCCACCTCACTTTGCAACTAAACGAATCACCTTTTTAATGAATACATTTCCTGATAAATTAAGGCATTAAGTTCAACAGTGGCAATTTAATTCAAACTTGTCCTTGCCTTTTCATAGTGTGAATGAAACACGTTCCCCTGAAGAATCAGGAATGTATCAGACCTAGCCTTCCTTGAACTTCTGTATCACTGGATTCTCAAAACTGTGTTGAAGATATCCTATGCAGTGAGACTTCTTTCTGAAAAACCCTCTTCCCAGCAAGTATTATTTCCTTTAACTTAACTTATACCTCTTGATTCCCTGAGGAACATTGGGCCGCATTGTTTCCCTTTGCACCTGGTCTATCTTCTAATAAACACATACTTCCTATAGAAACTTTTCTGGATTGTTTTCCCTTTTGTCTCTGCAATTGGCTTACCTCCCAAGGAAAACTCTGTTCTTTTAAACTGTATGCCTCTGTGTGTGTGTGTGTGTGTGTGTGTGTGTGTGTGTGTGTGTACGTGCGCATGTGTGTATGTGCGTGCATGCGTGAACGCATGCATTCAAGCATATGCGTATATCTATAGATATGTGCGTGTGTGTGTGTGTGTGTGTGTGTGCGCGCGCGTGTGTGTGTGTGTGCGCATGCATGCAGACCAACTTCGGAAGAAACCCCTGTAAACTGTACCCGGATATGAGATGTGGAAAACAGACCATTTCTTTTGCACGTGCCCATGTGGACTGAAATGGTCGAAGACAACATGCTGCCATATGCAAGTCCTCGTATGCCTGTCTTTTCATCTTTGAAACTGAATTTACAAAAAGAATCGAAGTGTCTTGAAACTGGACAAGCAACGATTACAACATTCTGATTTTCGGAAGAAAAGAAATCTTGAATGCCACCTAGCGCTTTTCATTATGGTGAAATATATCATCATGGTATCATGTGTACATGTTCTGAAATACTGTGTTCCTTTTCTTCTGTTCCGATATGTTACATGTGGGCAGGGAAGACCTTGTCTTTTTTTCTTCTTTTCTTTTTTTTTTTGTAATCATGACATGCATTTAGTCATTTCCTTTTTTGGTGGCGAATGTTCTGGCTGCATACAGAGATTGCTCTGATGGACTAATAAATATTTGCATGGCACCATCTTTGTAAACTGAGCGTGTTTGTCGTTGTGCATGATGTGTGTTGGATAAATACGTCAGCGAGTCTGTGTTGTGTTCCTTGTTTACGATCCCAGGTTAACTGAGCTTACAGGTACATTGCTGGCATGAAACAGAACTTGACGCACATGCAGTAAACGAGATACGCCATTATTTGGGTATGCACAGATATGTGGGGTGCTGAAAGCTAACAAGTGACATATACTGTACATGTATATTGTGTATGGCATTGCACTGAATGGTAACTTCAGCATCCCAACACATTGCTGTATGTGATGCAGGAATCGCTCTACACAGGCAAAGGATGCACGCATTTTCACTGCACAACTGTATGAATTTATACATGTATGTTTACATGTATGCATGTACGTATGTATGTTTGTTGCTTTGTTCGTATGTATGTATGTGTGTATGTACGCACGCACATATGCACATGCGCACACACAACACACAACCAATTCAAATCTCCAAACACTCGGCGCTAACCAGAACAATCAATCCATCTGAACATATCAAACGACTATGATCAGATCAACAGTTGGGGTATCTGCAGGCAGACATTGGTTCGTAACAGCAAGAGCACAGTGGCTTGGCTCTCAAGCGAAAGGAACAATTAAGGTACACAACAGACACAACGCACTTCCACCTACTGGTGTTCTTCAGGCAGGCCAAACAGCACCCAGAACCATGAAACAAGAGGCGAACAAGCAGTCGCTTACCTAGGTCAAGCAGACACAACGCAGTTCGACCTATTGGTCCTCTTCAGGCAGGGCAAATAACATTCAAAACAATGAAGAGAACGAACGAACAAATGGTTACTTCTCTACATGACTACGTGCTTGTCTTTTGTATTCATTGCCTTGAATGTTATTTGCCACTGACTATTTGTCTTCTGTGTTCATTACTTTGAAAGTCTAAACTGCAAAGAGAAAGTAAGTCCACACACACACACACACACACACATACATATACACTCACATAATCCTCGAAAACTCTTGGTACTAGCCAGAATAATAAATCCATTAGAATATACCAAACGATGATGAGATCAACAAAAGACAGTTTAGATAGGAGTAACAGCAGGCAGAGACTGGATCATTATGGCAAAAGCAGAGTGGCTTGGCTCTCAAGCAAACGGAACAATCAAGGTACACAATGCATTTCCACCTATTGATCTTCTTCAGGCAGGCCACATAGCATCCAGAACAATGAAACAAGAGGCGAACAAGCAAGTCGGTTATCTAGATAAAACAGACGCGAGGAATTCGACCTATTGGACCTCATCAGGCAGGACAAATAACATTCAAAACAATGAAAACAAAGGATGAACAAATTGTCACTTATCTATGTGATTGCTTGCTCGTGTTTTGTATTCATTGCCTTGATCTTATTTGTCACTGTTCATTACATGGATGAGCACAGACACGTATTAATGTATAACACAGGCACACATCAGAGACAGAAAGAGCCGAAAACAGGGACAGACAGTCAGACTGGTGTAAAAATCTATAAGCACTACAAAGATATGACTGTAGTGCCTTTAGCATACGCTTTGATCACTAAGGTAGCGTTTTTTGTGCGTGCTATCAACACTGTTTGTACAGTAAGAACTCAAGGCAACACGCTCCCACAATGCTGCAGCACAAGAAAAACACAATTCTCCTTGTTTGTGCGCATGTGTGAGTGTTTCCCCAAAATAACAATTATACACACTTTGTTCTAACTTTCCCAGCTAATCTAGGCAAACTAATTTTAGCCTCAGTAGCGCCTATGCTTAATTAGAGCTATTGTTAAGGCACTTTCTTTTTTGAGTTTCTTTTGGTTTTTTGCAGGGGGAAAAGGGATTTTAAAGGGGACACTATATCCAAACGATAATTTATCTTGAACTTCCAAAACTTGGGGGGAGAGTGAGGAATGTGTATGTTCTTTTTTGGGTCACAACCGCATTTTGATATTGTGTAAAAGATCCAAAGTTGACTGTTCACCCATTCCACTGATATGGAACTCCAGTACATTTGTAAGGCACAAGGGAAACAAACTCGCATGTTGGCATGGGAGAGAATATATTCCGCAGATTTGGGGTGTGAACAGTGGTACATTTTGGTAGAGCAGGTAAGGTGATGTTGCTTATAGCCCAGCCGACTGCAAAGGGCCACATCAGGGCTGTCACCATGTTAAAATCAACTCACAAGCCATAAAATGAAAAAAATTAAAAAAAAACAACAAACAAAAAAAACAAACAAAAAAAAAAAACCTAAAAACTTTCACACATCTCTTTAAATGACATCTAGAAACACACCAGAAACTTCGTTATAAATCTTTCTTCCATAAAATCTTAAATCAGATGAAAAATATTAATCTCTCTCAAAAACCCAAAGATCACGTCAGGTGGGGCATCTCTGAACAGGATTTTCATGGATTCTGCTGTAAAATGTTTGTGTCTCACATCATGCAAGTCCCAACACTCCAAAAGAATATGTTTCATTGTGAGTGGCACATGACATGGAATGCACCACGGAGCTTCTTCACTCTTTAAAAGGTATGAATGGGTAAAATACGAATGGCCAGTGTGCAGCCGGCACAGAACTGTTTCTTCTTTACCACCACCAGATGTAGATGCGAGGAACTCCATAAGGTTTGGACGGATCTGAAAGAGTTTGTTATCCATCTGTGTATTCCAATCCTCCTGCCAGAGGTCATCATCATCATCATCATCATCCAGTTGATTTCCTAAGTCATCATGTTGACTATTCTGACGTTAAAACAATGAATGAAATATAATGAATGTCATCCAGACCAGGGGCAGAATCATTGCAGGTTTGCAAAGCTGATTTCAGTTCACTGATCGAAAAAGGAAGATTGTAAGCTTCGGAGTTGTCTGATGTGAAATTATATGAAAATTTCTCTCTGATTTGTTTGTTTGTCAGCTTTCTGGAAGAGGTCTCTGACATAATCATTATTTTTGGGTTTCTGATCTGAGCAGGGGATATATATGTTGGACAATTTCTCTGTTAAGGCATTCTTGGCCAAACGATCAACCATTTCATTCCCACCAATGCCAACATGACCAGGAACCCAAGCCAGACTAATGTTGTAACCCTCCACTTTCAACTTGGTAAAAAGTTCGAAAAAGTGTAAAAGTTCTGGATGCTAAATGTTGCGGCCAGCTATGGCCTCCAAAGCTGACAGTGGATCTGATAGAACCAGTGCCAGAACCAGAGTTGTAAGTGTAATTTCAGCAGAGTAAGCAGAAGCATCTGAAGGAATATGTTTCTAACAGTATTTGAGAAGGAGCACCAGGGCAATAGGCTGCACAGGCCACTCCATCTTCAAACTTGGAACCATCAGAGTGAAAATTTTCTGATAGGATGGGAATTTTGAACAGAGGTCAGCATACAATGCCTTGTATGCCAGAGAGCTGGTAGACTCTTTGCAAAAAGCGGCAAGATCAAAACGAATCTCTGGTGTGAAAAAAGTCCACGGAGGCTCATCTGGAAACTTGGAAAAATCGGGACACAACTTCTAGGTCTAGACCTGCACTCACTCTGCGCATGAGGCTGCATACGAAGACCAAACAGCGGAATACAGTTAGGGTTGTTTTCAAATTTACTTTGGAACTGAGGGTCAAAGACACAGTCATAGGCAGGGTTTTCCGGTTCGAGAACAGACTGATATAGTAATTCAAAGATAGTTTCAGCCTGCGGTTGGACAGTGAGGGTTCACCTGCCTCTGCGTACAGGCTGTACACAGGGGTGGTGCAGAATGCTCAAAGCCAGAGACGAAGCCCCTTGATGGTGGATAGGGTCCAAGAGTTTTAGGTAAGAAGGTCTTGCAGAGCCGTAGTCCAGTTCGGAACGGACCAAGGCTCTGTAGAGGTGCAGCAAAGTTTTCTAATCAGCGCCCCAGTCAGTGTGTGCTACAACCCGCAGAATATTCAGAGCTTCCTGGCAAGAGGTTTTGAGGTTCTTAATGTGGCTGAGAAAGTTGAGTTTTAGTTAAAAAAAAATAACCGCCAAATATTTGGCTTCTTTTACAGCTGGAATGGTAGACTTGTCCAGACGAATTTCAGGATCAGCAAAGAATTGACGAAAATTGTGGAAATGGATTAACTGAGTTTTGGTACTTGAGAAGGTAAACCCGTTTTCCTCGGCCAATAGTTGGATCTTGTTGACACAAAGTTGGAGTTGATGCTGTACGCTGGCGTAAGAAGCTCCAAACTGCGTACAGTGCGAAGTCATCAACAAACAGAGAGTACTCAGAATCCTGGCTTACTGATTTCACAATGTCGTGATTTTGATGCTGAAAAGGGCAGGAGAAAGGATGCTCCCTTGAGGTACACCAAACTCCTGCCCATGGATGTCAGCGAGTGTGGTGCCAACATACACCTGGAACTGTCGATCAGCCAGAAAGTTTTGGATAAACAGAGGCAGATGACCATGAAAACTGAGTCTATGCAGATCCATAAGGATTCCTGATTTCCGCATGGTGTCATATGCTTTCTCTAGGTCAAAAAAGATAGCGACCACATGCTGCTTATTGATAAAGGCATTGCGGATGATGGTTTCCAGACGGACTAAATGGTCAAGTGTCGAGTGGTACTTCCAGAACCCGCACTCTTCACTGGCCAAAAGACCATCGGTTTCCAGCTTCCACATCAGATGGGAGTTGACCATCTTTTCCATCAGCTTACAGAGGCAGCTGGTCAGAACTATTGAGTGATAATTTGATGATGGGTTGGTAAGGTCCTTTCCAGGCTTTGGGATGGGAATGATCAGGGCTTTCCGCCAGGAGGGCGGAAAGCAGCTGTGGGTCCAGATATGGTTATAGACTGTAAGAAGGGTCTGGAGACAGCTTTCTGGAAGATGTTTCAAAACCTGATAATGAATGTCATCCAGACCAGGGGCAGAATCATTGCAGGTTTGCAAAGCTGATTTCAGTTCATTGATTGAAAAAGGAAGATTGTAAGCTTCAGAGTTGTCTGATGTGAAATTATATGAAGATTTCTCTCTGATTTGTTTGTTTCTTTAAAAGGCTGCAGATTTATTTGAAGATGAGGAGTTCTGCTGAATGCTGGAGTCTAGCAGATTGGCAATTATGTTTGTCAGTTATCAGAGCATTGGCAAATTTCAGATGATGAACGGAGGGGTTGGTGTTCTTCCCTTTGTTTTTTCTGATGATGTTCCAAACTTTTTTCTTTGAAGTTTTAGATATCAGCCCGGAGCAGACTCCAGACTGACGTTTGCTGATTTTGAAAGTGTGTCTCGATTTGGCACAGAGTTTCTGATGGGCTCGAGCATTGGGACCTGAAGGTCTTTGGTGTACCCGACGCTGAGCCCGTTTACATACTTTTGAGATTTGTTGGCAGTCAGAATTAAACCAAGGGTGTTTTGGGCAGTTGGAGCTTGCCAGAAAACATTGGAATACAGGTTTTAGCACAGTTTATCACAATATTGGTTAGAGATTCTGCAGGGTCTGGACTCTGAAGAAATGTCAATTTCTGGAGTTCCTTTGAAATATTGGCTGCAAAAAGATTCCAGTTTGCCTTCTTATAATTAAGATGTTGTGAGACAGAGGCGTTTTCAGTAAGTATGGGTTTTAATAGAATAGGATAAGATAAGATAATGTTGCTTATAGCCCAGCCGACCGCAAAGGGCCATATCAGGGCTGTCACCACGTTAAAATCAACTCACAGGTCATTCATCCACACAGTTCTTAAAAAAAGACATCGTCTAAAAACTCATCCAAAAATTTGTTAAAAATCTTTCCACTGTAAAATCTCAGATCCGATGAAAAATGTTAACTCTTTCAAGAACTCAAAGATCGCGTCAGGCGGAACATCTCTGAACACAAGGTTTCATGGAATCTGCTGTAAAATGTTGTGTCTCACATCGTGCAAATCCAACACTCTAAAAGAATATGTTTCATTGTGAGTGGCACATGACACGGAATGCACCAAGGAACTTCTTTCACTCTTTAAAAGGTAGGAATGGGGTACAATACGAATGGCCGGTGTGCAGCCGGCACAGAACTGTTTCTTCTTTACGACCACCAGACGAAGATGGGAGGAACTCCTTTAGGTTTGGACGGATCTGAAAGAGTTGTATCCGTCTCTGTGTATTCCAATCCTCCTGCCAGAGGTCTTTTACATAATCGTTAATTTTAGGTTTCAAATCTGAGCAGGGGATAGGTGTGTGTGTTTGACAGTTTCTCTCGTACGGCATTCTTGGCCAAACGATCCACCATTTCGTTCCCTCCGATGCCGACATGACCAGGAACCCAAGCCAGAAGAATGTTGTAACCCTCCGCTGCCAACTTGGTAAAAAGTTCAAAAAAGTGTAAAAGTTCGGGGTGCTGAAGGTTGCGGCCAGCTATGGCCTCCAAAGCTGACAGTGAATCCGACAAAACCAGAAAGTCCTCTTCGTAGATTGGAGAGATTATCCGTAGTGCCAGAACCAGAGCTGTAACTTCAGCAGAGTAAAGCAGAAGCGTCTGAAGGAATATGTTCTAACAGTATTTGAGAAGGAGCACCAGGGCAGTAGGCTGCACAGGCCACTCCATCTTCAGACTTGGAACCGTCAGTGAAAATTTCTGATAGGATGAGAATTTCAAACAGAGGTCAGCATACAAAGCCTTGTATGCTAGAGAGCTGGTGGACTCTTTGCGAAAAGCTGCAAGATCAAAACAATCTCTGTGTGAAAAAAGGTCCACGGAGGTTGATCCGGAAAACTTGGAAAAATCGGACACAACTTCTAGGTCTAGACCTGCATTCCGTGCGTGAGGCTGCATACGAAGACCAAACGGCGGAATAGAGTTAGGGTTGTTGTCAAATTTGCTTTGAAACTGAGGGTCAAAGACACAGTCATAGGCAGGGTTTTCAGTTTCGGAGAACAGTCTGACGTAGTAGTAATTCAAAGACAGTTTCAGCCTGCGGTTGGACAGTGAAGGTTCACCTGCCTCTGCATACAGGCTGTACACAGGGGTGGTGCGGAATGCTCAAGACCAGAGACGAAGCCCTTGATGGTGGATAGGGTCCAAGAGTTTTAGGTAAGACGGTCTTGCAGAGCCGTACACAGCACAACCATAGTCCAGTTTGGAACGGACCAAGGCTCTGTAGAGGTGCAGCAAAGTTTTCTTATCAGCGCCCCAGTCAGTGTGTGCTACAACCCGCAGAATATTCAGAGCTTTCTGGCAAGAGGTTTTGAGGTGTTTAATATGGCTGAGAAAGTTGAGTTTTTGGTCGAAAATAAACTCCAAGGAATTTGGCCTCTGTGACAGCTGGAATGGGAGATTTCCCTATTTTGATTTCAGGATCTGGAAAAAAACTGACGAAAATTATGAAGTGAATGCACTGTGTCTTCGTAGGAGAGAAAGTAAAGCCCGTTTTCATCCGCCCATTGATGAATTTTATCCACACAAAGCTGGAGCCTGCGCTGGACACTCGGGTACAGGCTTCCAGTTGCATAGACAGCAAAATCATCCACAAACAATGAGCAGTCTGAACCCTGCTGAACTGACTTGACAATGTTGTTAATCTTGATGCTGAATAGGGCCGGAGACAGTATGCTCCCTTGTGGAACACCCAACTCCTGCTCATGAACATCAGAGAGAGTGGTGCCAACCCGGACCTGAAACTGTCGGTCTGCCAAAAAAATTTTGAATGAAAAGTGGAAGATGACCCCGAAAAACCAAGATCATGGAGATCATGAAGAATTCCAGCTTTCCAGGTGGTATCGTAGGCTTTCTCCAAGTCGAAGAATATAGCCACTGCGTGGTGTTTGTTCAGAAAGGCGTTCCGAAGCGTAGATTCCAGACGAATCAAATGGTCCACTGTAGTATGATGTTTACGGAAACCACACTGTTCTTTCGCCAAAAGGCCGTCGGTTTCAAGTTTCCACATGAGTCTAGCGTTGACCATTTTCTCCATCAGTTTACAGACACAGCTGGTCAAAGCTATTGGACGGTAGTTTGACGGGTTGGAGAGATCTTTTCCAGGTTTGGGAATAGGAATGATGAGGGCTTTTCGCCAAGATGGTGGGAAGAATCCAGTAGTCCATACATGGTTGTATACATGTAGCAGGATGTGCAGACCTTTTTGCGGAAGATGTTTCAAAAGTTTATAATGGATTTCATCTATACCCCGAGAGGAATCGTTGCAAGAAAGTAAGGCGGATTTCAATTCATTTAAAGTGAAAGGAAGATTGTAGTCTTCCACGTTGTCTGACGAAAAGTTGCAGGGTGATTTTTCTTTAAGGGCTTTGTTTTTGACAAAACTGGCTGACTTGTTAGAAGAGGAGGAATTCTTTTCAATGGTTGAAGCAAGCAGATTTAGCAACTGCTTTTTTCTCTGTTATTAAAGAATCAGAAAACTTGAGGTGGTTCACAGTGGGGCAGGTGTTCTTCCCTTTAATTTTCTTGATGATTTTCCACACTTTTTTCTTCGAAGTTTTGGATGTGAGACTTGAGCAAAACTGTCTCCAAGATAATCGCTTACTGGTCTTATATATGTGTTTCGATTTGGCCCTCAGTTTCTGATGCGCTCGGACGTTGGGCATCGAGGGTCTGCAAGAAACCCTACGTTGAGCTCTTTTACGGGTTTTGTTAATTCTTTTTGCACTCAGAATTGAACCAAGGAACTTTTGGCATTACGGGCTTCTTGGAAGATGTCTGGATGGTTGACTTTGCGCAATTCAGTATGAAATCTGAAAGACTTCCTGCCGGATCGTCACTTTGCAGGATCTTGTCCTCTTCAAGATCCATAAGAAACTTAGTGGCAAAGAGGTCCCAATCTGCTTGTTTGAAATTGAGGCGTTCTGGCAAAGACTCGCTCTCTGCATTCGTACACCGAAGCAACACACACAGTGGTCACTACCATGCAGGTCCTCATCAACCTCCCAAACAAAATCCAAAAACAAAGATGGCTCACAGACAGAAAGATCCAGACAAGATGTGGTGCCATTAGCGGAGTGAAAGTAAGTTGGTGATTTCCTGTTCAAGACACACAGATCAAGCTCCGAAAACACTTCCTCTAAAAGCAGACCCCGTGGTGAAGATCTCTCACTTCCCCATAGAGGAGAGTGGCCGTTCAGATCACCCAACAGCAGGAAGGGTCGAGGAAGCTGCTCCAAGAGTGAAATGAGGTCCTGTTTGGTGACGCAGATGTTTGGAGATAAGTACAAACTACTGACAGTAACTGTTTTGTGGAGAGTAACCCGAGCTGCCACTGCCTGAAGCGGAGTCTGCAGAGCAACTGGGCTGTACAGAACAGAGTTGTGAATGAACAAGGCAACTCCACCAGAAGCACCATGTTCAACAGACTGTGCAGGTAGATTTAAAAAAACTGTAGCCAGAAAGTGAAAATTTTTTGTCAGACTTGAGAGGAGTTTCTTGAGGGCAATTAGCATCGGCCTGGCCTCACGGCACAACAGCTGCAATTCTTCATAATTGGAAGACAGTCCCCTGATATTCCAATGTATGATTGAATCCATTGTGGATGAGTCCATCATAAAAGAAATATGGTGAAAGAAAATAAATCTCGTAATTCTTCCTTTTATTCCATATCAACATCATCTGGATCCGAGAGAACTGCAAATCTGTTGAAATTTCTCTCCGCTTTTTTCTCTCGATCTGATACAATTTTGTTCGGCGTTTTCTTTTTAGGTGGCGACTTGGTCTTTCCTCCAGAACCGCCAGCTCCCTTGTTGACAGCTGTAGGGTGCCCTTTGGAGGATTTTGAGGGGGTGGTCTTGTCTTGTACTTCAACAACTTCCACTCTCTGCCGCTCTGAAGTGTAATAGAATAGGAAAGTGATCACTTCCGTGCAGATCGTCATGGACAGACCACTCATAGTCCAGGACCAGCGAGGGGTCACATATCGACAAATCTAAACACGAAAGTGAACCTGAGGAAGAGTGGAGATAAGTTGGAGATCCATCGTTCAGACAACACAAATCAAAGTCTGGCAGGACATCTTCAAGAAGCAGACCTCTGGATGATGAATTGACACTACCCCAGAGAGGATTGTGCCCATTTAAGTCACCCAACAGCAAAAAAGGTCGAGGAAGTTCTCCACTCAGACTGACAAGGTCCTGACCACAAACCGGGACAGAAAGTGGCAGATAGAGCGAGCAAATTGTAATAGTTTTGTGGAGAGTGACTCTTGCAGCTACAGCCTGAAGGGAGGTAGTCAGAGCAACAGGGCTAAACAGCAAAGGTTTGTTTATAAGAAGGACACAGCTTTATTTTTCGTCCTGTGTGAGATACTTAGTGAAAGGGCTGAACAAACAAGGCTTACACATTTCTGATCCAACATTTTTGTTGTTGTAGTCCAAACAGAGGCATGTATCAGACTTGTGTACAAGTTAACTAGGGAAAATTAACTTCCCAGAAAGTGATGACGTCATTTTTGCACAATTGTGTGCGTGTTGTCATTGTCTGAATATCGTCTGACCACTTATGTACAAGTTTTCATGTCGTATACATTATCTACAGGAAAATAAACCTAGTCGAGTTTGGTCTTAAAAGAATTGTCGGGAATTCGCCTATTTAGTCATCTCAAGAGCACAGATATATTACATTTTCATGACAACCACTAATTATCAAACTAACAGCCCCACTTGTAATGGCGCGCTCAGCAATGCTGAACCCATTGTTGCCAGACCAGCTTTACACAGATGACATTCAGTTCGCCGAGTACAGCACAGTTAGCTGGCTGTGGGGAGCAGCAGCTGCAGAAAACACCCCTTTCCCTGACCTGCATTCACGGCTTGGAGAGACATACAACAGACAGAAACCTACCAACCTTATCCCCCCCTGATCATGCCCAACTCCCTCCCGGGAACAGAGCTGAGCACTGCAGGGGTTACCTTGGCCAGCCGGAGAACTGCCCGTCTTGACCCAGCCCCATGAAGGGGGAGCTGATTAATACCCCGGGCCAGAGTGTACCTCCTGTCTAGGACAGGTCTGAGCCAAAGTGATGTGTTGAGGGCGCTGGCCCTCTCAATCACCAAGATCTCATTCCCCTCCATCACAGTTCGCACCGCACGGCAAACACGGCGGATCTTAATAAGACCACAGAGAGAAAAAGAGTGTGGAAAAGAAGACTTGAAGGGAGACAAAGATAGAAAAGAGCCAAATAAGAAAGGCAGAGAAAACAAAAAAAAAGGAGAAGTGCGGGTTACTATTAGTCAGGATCCTCACCCTTAGCCTATCTGACATGGGAAGCCCTACCAGGGGCATCAACTCCTTACCACGTTGTGCTTAGGCCAGACAGCAACTTGACTTTTCAGGCCTAGAAGCATTTAAAAAAAAAACTAGCCTATCTTCAAGTATTGATGCCCCCACCAGCAAAGCCTAAGGGATCATGGGACCACACAAGCCCTCTGACCACGACAACGTTGCAACCCCCGGAGGGTTTTGGTACAGCAGATCAGATCAGCAGTGTAGACTGGTGGTATATCATCAGTGATGCAGTGTGTGTATGTGTGCGTGTTTGTGTGTGCGTTTGAGAGAGAGAGTGTGTGTTTGAGAGAGAGAGAGAGAGTGTGTGTGTGTGTGTGTGTGTGAGAGAGAGAGAGAGAGAGAGAGAGAGAGAGAGAGAGAGAGAGAGAGAGAGAGAGAGAGAGTGTGCGTGTGTGTGTGTGTGAGAGAGAAAGAGTAGAGAGAGAGCATGCATGTGCATGTGTGTGCGTATGTGTGTAAGACAGAGACAGAGAGTCAGAGTGGCAGAGAGTGCTTGCATGCATGTGTGCAAACTTGCATGCGTATATGTGGTAGTTTTGATGCTTGAGATGTGCAGAATGAAAAGTATACATGACATCTGCAAGCGTATGAGTAGAGGTGTGATGGCATAAAACAAATAATGGGCCTGTACAGGTATATGTCTGTTATAATCCAGTTCATCTGTGGATGATCTGTTACAGTCTTGATCCATACTGAATGATCTGTTATAATCCAATTTTGTACAGACCGGTCTGTTAAATCCTATATTGTATTGACTAGTCTATTACATTCCTGTTCTGTACTGAATGACTGTTCCTGTAATAAATGATCTTTTATCTTACTGTTTCGTGGATGGAAGATCTTTCACAAAGTAGTGGATGATGTTTTAGAAACACGCTTGCATAGACCAGCCTTTCACCACATGCATAGACAGACCTGCCTAAGCCCCCTAAGACCTGTCAGTAGTGGGACCCCAGTTTTCAGTAGTTTCACAGGTGTTGTCAGTAGTAAAAAGTCGCAGCGTTAGTTAATGAACTCTTACCATTAAAGGACTTCGTCATTTTCAAATGAAATTAAAATATGCTGCAAATAACAATATTTTGTTATAAACTACATAAAAAAGAAAAAACATTTTTCCAACTGCCTGAGTAAGTTTATCGGCAGCCGTTAAAGACAAATTGAGCTCCGCCATCAGGCCAACCATAATAGCCCCTGCCCGAGTCACATCATCTTTTGAAGGGCCACTGGGTCCAGGATTCAACTTTCTTTGAAAGAAAGACGTGATCTTGGAGTTGCTTTTTTCGTGTCCAAGTTTGCCTGGTGTGTTCTGAGTCTTGACATGGCGCTTACAGTCGTTAAATCCACCATGTTCAATCAAAATGTCATCCCAGCAACCCTCGCAAAAAAAAACAAACCCTTTTCCCTTTGCACTGGCCTATAGATCAGGAAATCTTCCCGTATACCTTTGCCGATATTGTTGATGAGCAATTACATGCGCTGTCTTTGCTTTCTTCTTGTCTCTCCAATCTATAACTTCTTCACAATCGGATTCTTCATCATCTGTCTCATGCAACCGCTTCGAACTCAACACCATTTTGGCGGACAGACAACTAGCAATGTAGTGTCATGTGACAGCCTTTCCCGCATGATTTGATAGACTAAGCAAGGGCCTCAGACGAACCGGGCAGCAACGCTAAATGGGATCATAGTTCCGTGAACGGTAAAATCGTATTTTTTTCAACTCGCCGTAGTGCCGTAATTTGTGGTCTGAAATCGTAGCAATTATGGACAAATCGTAGGACTAAGCAGGTCTGCATAGATAAACTTTGTTTCATATGCACACTTGCACAGACCAACCTATCGTCGCATGTATACTTGCCCAGACCGACCTTACATCATGTTCACACTTACACAGACCAATCTTATACCACATTCACACTTACACAGACTGACTTCCCGTCACATACAAACTTGCATATGAATCAATGTTGTAGGGCAGAGGCAAACTTATTATTGATGAAAACCATTCTGTACACAGTTCACTTTCAATCCACCTCACACATGACAACAGGAAGCAATTTTACAGCCAATGCATACCTTTGATTTTTGTACAGAAAGTGACATAGACCGAGTTAAACATTTCTTTTAAAAAGAGAGGGGGTGAGGGTAGGAGAGGGAAAGAAGAAGGAGGGGGGGACCTAGGAGGAGTGAGGGGAAGGAATATAGAAGGGCACTTGGGATGACGTGCATCCAGATGACCAAGAAGGAAGACAATGTACATGTGAAAAAAAAAAAAAGATGTTACCAGTAACATTTATTCCTACCAGTGATAGCACAGCTGACTGATCACACGCACATTCCTTTTTCTCCCCCCACTCTGAAATGCTGATCAACTCCAGAATCAACATAGAACTTTCTGCACACAAATTAACCTCTTTCTTTCCCATGGACAACATCAGGAGGATATTTCAAGTGAAAAGAGCATAAATGCAGAAGACAGAGAAGAAATATCAATAGCTGACTTCGTCAAAAGTAAGTATAAGCGCAGGCTGGAAAACGTTAATGCTTGAATGATACCATTTCGCAGAGAGCAGATGTCCTGCTTTTGGCTCCCTTCCAAGTTTCACAGGCACTGTTGTGCAGAGCATAAATGTACTTTACTGTGGCTGGGGACATCCAGACAATGTATACCTTAAAACAAGGAAATCAACAAATAACAACAAAAATCTCTGAGAAGCAGTTAAGTAACTGAAGACACCCAATCCTGCATTATACACCATACCACACATGCACCTTTTTTTTTTTTTTTTTTTTTTTTTAAAGAACTTTAAATCAAGGAGAAAAGTGCGAAAATGTACAGAGGAGGAAGAAGCTGTTCCTTGCTGGTCAAACCTCTCCCTTGTGAAGGAAAGACCTGAACATCAATTTGTCTTATCACGGACCCTTTCGTCACCACTCTCAGAGAATTCACCATTTTCCTAGCACCAGTCATGCTCGGAAACATTCGATAAATGTTTTTCACATCATCAAACATATCTCCTGCCAGTTTTGAGAGAAATAAACGAACAAGTGCAGTTTGAATCTAGCGTAAGCTTCCTTCCTTCCAGCATTTTTTTTGTCCTATAGTAGGCCTACTTACACTGCTGCTGACATCGACCACCAGCCATTCAACCCTCACCATGCTGTTGTTCCTCTTCCATGTTGCCAAAAGCGCGGACTTCCTTCCCATGGGATGATCTAGACAGGCTGACTAGAGACAAACACTTT
>JADBJO010016877.1:0-39278 GCA_016801955.1 Conus betulinus | reverse complement strand
TGCACTGACATTTGGCCACAGATGGACTCCCCATAGCTTTGTCTCACACCCTGGGTACTGAGACAACATCGCATACCGCCAAAGTAGCTGATGGGGGGAGTGAGAGCCACTTCTTTGTTGACAGGTTGTATTGGCGTCCCACTGCCTGACAGGAGTAGTCTGTATGGATAGGGAAAGGATTTGTGGGTCTTGACCAGGGGCTTACATTTGGCAGGATGTGCTTCAGGATTGTTTGTCACAAAAGCGTACACATCCTCATCAATCTCTCCCCTCTTGAGCCACTTGTCTGCCCAGCATTTGACTCTTTTGGTGGTGTCTCTAGTTGGGTCTGTTGCTAGTATGTCAAACTGGTTGTCGTCTGTTAAATGTTTGTTGTATTATCTTATCATCATAAGATAGTGGGGGTGATGACTGTTGTTGCAGATTTGTCTGCAAACCGACAGGCTGCTTGATGTGTTAGAGGTAGATTGCGAAGATCTCGCAGGGCATTGCGCTGGCTTTTTGGTGAGGTTGTCCTTGATTCGCTTTCGACTTTTGATGTCCAGGAAATCCCTAGTGCACGCTTCAATGAATGCTTCTAGGGCAGGATCATCTCTCGGGGCACTTCTTGTGGTAGGTCTATACCATGGTCTTTTTTCAAAGGACTCTTCATTGTCGTTATCTTTCTCAGCTTCGCCCACCCCTTGTTAATTTTCTGTTTCTCATGGAAGCGATGCCATCGGAGATGCTCGGCCCAAGCATGGGTGCCCAATACTTGGTCGCTTACATCCATGGTTGTCTTGGGGGTTGGTGCAAAGCAGTCAGACATTCGGCAAATGGAGATCTGATCTCTTGTCAGAGTTACATTGGATGTCAGTACAATAGGGTCAAACTGTTGCCGGTCTTCTTCTGATGGGGTGTATCCTTTTGAGGAAATATTCTTGGCTTTGAAATGTTTCTTGTGCATCTTTCTCCTATGTGGTCTAATTTTCCTGGGCCAGGGGCTTACTAAAAGGTGTTGGATTTGCGCTTTGTGTTCCATGAGCTTCCAACACTTTTTCTGCTACTATTTTAACTGATCCCAGTGAACAGTTGGTGGTGGGTGAGCATCGGCTGTCTCTTTTTTCTTGTTTCAAAACCCTTAGCTTCTTCCAATGTATTTGGCGCACCTTGGTAATGATGATGGCAATCTCTTCTAACCTTTCCAAGTATTCTATTCGCATGGTTGTTTGCCAATTTTGGTTCTCTCAGAGTGTCCATATACTCTTGAAGCATATTGTAATTTCACATCAATACTGGCATACACTTCAGAATGGACAAGTCTAAGAGCCTGTGAGCTTGCATCGTTTAGGAGGTGTTTCCAATGAGTTTCACCAAGTTGCTATCATTGTCTGGCTTCAATGCTAAGTTCAGATGTAATCTCAGTCCATGAGGCAACACATTCATCTCCAAACACCTGCACAAGAATATTTCTTTTTGCACGTACTCTGGTGCTTAACATAAAGTTTCCGCAGTGTACAGTATTCTGCAGTGGGTAACATGGTGGCATCTACTGAAGGAGCAGTAGAAGGGGCGAGGATAGTTTCCATGAAGGAATATAATAATAACAAGTAAAGAAAATCCGCATGCCCTTGCCCTGTTTCATCCAGGAAATGGACGGTTTCCTGTGGTAGAAGAAGCAGATACTTGGATGTTAGGGTGAGTATAATAAATAACGCTGGGCTCATCGAAACTGATGTTTTTTTTCGAAGAATTGCCATAGCTACCTCCCCCCTTCCTCCTGCCACCCAAGTCCAGTCTTCAGAGGCAGCAAGAAGCATTGGGACCAGACTAAGAATGTTAATCAGCAAAGACGAACGCTGAAAGGCGGAGAGGACAAGGGAATATGCAAGATATCTAACCTTGTCAGGCTGGCACTATGACAAAGCCTTCAAAGAGATCTCTCAGGGAGCCGCAAAATCAAGAGATGCAATACTCCATCAGCCCCGTAAAAAGCAGAGTAAAAAGATAGCTTGGGTCACAAAATTTGACCCTCGGCTCCATCAAGAACTGCCATCATTAAAAGGAACCTCCATCTCCTGTACTCAAACCCCCAAAACAAATCTGTGTTTCCCTCCAAGTGTATCATTGCAGCGGACAGGGACTCAAAAACTTGGGTGAATCTACAAACCCACTGTGCCAAGACGACTTGTAGAGCATGGACCCAAAGAGTGCCCTGGCTTCTTTTAGATGTACAAGGAAATGCGACACCTGTAGGCATGCCATGGACACACAGGAACTGGTGTCTCCATGGGATGGGCGGTCGTGGAAACATACTACAACATCTTATTTGTACGTCGCTAATGTTATATATGTTATCAGGTGCAGTCTGCACCCACCAGCAATGGTATGTAGGCTCAACCACAAACCTGAATTACGCTGGGGCCAACCATAAAAGTGACGTCAACAGAGGCAAGACCAACAAGTGCATGGTTGCCCACCACGTGAACACAACACCTCACCCAAACAACCATGATGTCCCATTTCTGTCCATCTGCCCAATCGAGTCAGTGAGTGGGGGGGATGCAACCTCCTTCGTAGGGAACTATATTGGCAGGCAAATTTGGGTACATTGTTTACAGGTCTCAACCGCAAAAAAGATTTAAATGCATGTATCCAAGAAGAGTCCAGTATCAAAACAGTTAGGCCACAAAAGTTTGACCCCCCCCCCCCCCCCCCCCCCCCACCAATTACCTTTCTCTGCACCTCTCCTAATCAACCCCACGAGCGCGCGCGCGCGCACACACCTCCTCCTCATTTTCTTCTAAATGCTTGTCTGTCTTTCCCCTTCTCCTTCCCACACGTTCTATCTACACTGCACTGCAACCACTCCCCCCACCACCCACACCCCTCACCTCTCCCTTCCGCCACTTCACCTCCTACTTCCAATTCTTTCTACTCCTATCTTATTCACCTAATTATCCTCTCCCATGCCAAGTAAAGAGCGAAAGGAACGTATGGAAATTTAAAGTGAGATAGTAGGTTACGTCACAATGTCACGTGAGTTGATTATGTTATTAATTTCGGAATTGAAGGGGTTAGATAGTCGTTAAAGTGGAGTTGTGATTGGTGTCTGTAGCTGTGTTTTTGATTTTTGATTTGCCCCATCTTATTGTCTTAGGCAGTGATATGTTTTGAGAAAAGACAGAGCTGACCTGTGCACAGGGGTAAGTAAGTTCATAATGTCGTGTACTTTTTACTGAAAAGTAAAGCTTATAAAACTTCAAGGAATTGCCACAGAGTTATTTAAAGTTTAGTAAACTCAGGAAGTAGGGGATGGTCACAGTAGCGTTTGATAATGAGAGTAATACTGGTAGCAGGTTTAGTCATAGTATACTATTCAATAATTATTTTACTGTTTGTGAGACTGGTTGTGTTATGTACAACGACTACTAGTACGGAAGGAGATGGTAAATGTGGTGCTCTAGTAGTGGTAACAGGGGCTGACAAAAGAAAATGGTGATCTCCATCTAGCAACACTATGTTATGAGCCCCTGAGTCAAACGGCTCAACAGTTTGGGTAGGATTGGTGTTGGTGGTGCAGGTGCATACATGTGCATGTGTAAGCGTACAAATGTGTGCAGACGCGGGGGTGCGGGGGCGTGCGTGCGTGCGTGCGTGCGTGCGTGCGTGCGTGTGTGTGCGTGCGTGCGTGTGTGTGTGTGGTATTGTGAGAGTAGACGAACATCGTCTATGACGAGTAATGTTTGAGATAGGGTCCCTTCCTGCCGCTTCCTGCCCCCCCCCCCCCCCCCCCCCCTTCTTACTTTCTTTCCCCTTCCACACCCAGATCATTTCGTTTTGACACCCCCCCCCTCCTCTACGTTGTTGTTTTGCCGCCCCCCCCCCCCCCCCCCCCCCCCCCCCCCCCCCCAATTTCGTAAAACTACGCCGGCCTTCAGAGATACTTGCATCCCTCCCTCTGGGTGTATATTGTAGTCTCGAGTCAGAAAAAAATCTTGATGTATAACACTTTATCATGATGGCATTGTGTGTGTGTGTGTGTGTGTGTGTGTGTGTGTGTGTGTGTGTGTGTGTGTGTGTGTGTGTGTGTGTGTGTGTGTGTGTGTGTGTGTGCGCGCGTGTGTGCGCGCGTGTGTGCGTGTGTGCGTGTGTGTGTGTGTGTGTGTGTGTGTGTGTGTGTGTGTGTGTGTGTGTGTGTGTGTGTGTGTGTGTGTGTGTGTGTGTGTGTGTGTGTGTGTGTGTGTGTGTGTGTGTGTGTGTGTGGTTTGCTGGGTGGTGCATACTTGACTGTGTATGTGAAAGGAACAATAGAAATTTAGAAGTGTAAAATGGATGGGAGCGCCAATGGTGTGATTGATTTATTGTTTTTCGAATGTGCAGATTCCTGATGAAGGCTGAAAAGCCGAAATTTGAACTAAGAATAAAGGATGAAACAGGCAAGGGCATGCGGATTTCTTTACTTGTTATTATTATATTCCTTCATGGAACTATCCTCGCCCCTTCTACTGCTAGGTGTGCACACTATGCAAACATAACAATACTAAAAATATTCATGTCAATTGGGAATATATTTTGAATACTGCACTCACATGAACACATGAACAAATAAAACTCTGAATATTCAATGTCATGTATACTTAAAAAAATCACTTTCATTTTGAAGAATATGATTATTTACAACAACATCCAATATCAATTTCACAGTTCGGAAACCATAGCAAAAACAACAAAATCAAACCCATTAGTCTCAAACAAAGAGGAGGCGATTTTACTATCTTTATTAAGATAATGATATGAACATTCTGACATTCATAAGCGTCCATGACATAGACGTTTAAAAGCATGGTTCAACCTGTAGTGATAAAATAAAAGAATTGGCAGAGAGAAGAGTAACTGAGACCATCGTAAAATGTCTTCCTTTGATGCCTTGTTGTTTTGAGCCTTTCTATGTTTATCTGAAAGTGCATGTGTGACACACACACACACCCACACCCACACCCCACACACACACACACACACACACACAAATGTGTACATACACAACCATGTATACAGATACACACATACATACATGTATACGAACCACACACGATGCGCACACAACCGCACATACCACACACCACACACAAGCACAAACACACACAGACAATGCATGGCAAACTCCATTCACGCATGCATGCACCACAGACAAGTACTGAAACACACACACAATGCCCTCCCTCACAGACACAAATCTGATCATATGTTATGTGAATATGACCTTTGAGATAAAAATGGAAACAAACTGCAGATCATTTGTTTCTACAGTAACAAGTACATTTACTTTCAAGAAGAAGTGAAATGTAACACGTTTCAATCACACGTGTGCATGGACACCCACACACATATGTAAGCAGAACAATGCACACTTGAATGTATGCATTCGGAAGTAAGTATACCTGTGTCGGTGCATGAATTCTCACGAGTGTCTGTACCCATCAAGCATTAATGTCTGTGGGTGTGGAGCCAGAATGGGATACTGGGCGGCTATGTGTGTACAAGTGCGTACGCCTGGCAAAGTTTCACAATAGACTTGATACAACAATGCATCACTTTTCCTTATCAAGCAACAACAACAAAAAAAAAGAAAACATAAAATGCACAATTGCATTCTTTTATTAAAAATGCAAAAACAAACAAACACAAGACATGAAGGAACTGAAGACTGGGAACGAAAACATAAGGATATTAAAAAAACAAAAAAAAGAAGAATGAAATAAAATGGTGTAAGTGTAAAATCATTTGCTAAAAGTGGCAAATGATTAATGGGAAAATGTGGACAAGAATCACAGATTTCTTCTCATTCAGTAAGCTGATAGAAAAAAAAAAACAGAAAAAAAAATCTAGGAACAACGATATACAATGACAGGCAGCAATTAATTAAAAGCAGAGTCAATGATGATCCTGAACAATGACAAACACGGATAATCAAAACCGAGCAAAGACACACTGGGATGATCCGGCATGGATAATGACAAGTAGAGACAATTAAAACGGGAGCAACATAAGCAAGAACACGACAAACGCTAACAACAGGAAGAGAAGGGGAAAGGAGAGAAAGAGAGGGGATGGAGTGACAAGAAATCTGCTCTCACTGACAGAAGAAGATGATGAATGGGGAAAGGAGGAGGTTACTTACCAACCCACACGCATGATCTGTAGAATTAATGATGATATGCTCTGTTACTATACTTAGACAACTTTTTGCAAGTTTCTCTTGCTATTTTTTTTTTTAGAATTTGTTTTTTTGGACGGTAGCAGGGTGGAATGGTAGTGATGAATCGAGGGTGGGGGGTTATAGGGAAAGGAGAGAAAGGAAAAAGAAAAAGAGATGTAGACAGGGGTGGAGAGAGAAATGGATGAGGTCGACTGGTCAGGTGGTACAGGGAGAAAAGGGTCAGCATGGTGGGAGAGGAATGGAAAGGGGATCTGGAATCCATGTCACCATACCCTCCTTCTCTCCCCTACCACCACCACCATCTCTATCCCCACCTCCCATTCAGATCCGCCTTCCACATGGACTTACCTTTGATACAAGACTGGTTGAAGTTCAATAGGCGTTTATGGCTGCAGCAATAATGTACAGTTGTTTTGCGTTTTTTTACAATATTGTTTGCATACATAGTTCAACAAACGCAACCTCTGTTGAACACTGTGAAATGACAACAGGCTTAACATCAACGACCAATCGACGCCGCGAATTAAACGTCAACAGACCAATCGACGCCGAATTAAAACATCAACAGACCATTCAACGCCGAATTAAAACTGGTTTCTTCAAGGCCACGGATAAGGACTACACCACCTCTGAACCACACACCTCTCAGGGTTTTGAAGTGTCAGTCATGAGTCATAACAGTACACAGTTTGTTAACAACATGGATCGACAGTCTGATAATGAACACACTCGAGAAGCATAAAGCACACCACACACACACACACACACACACACACAGATATACACACATACACGCACACACACAGACATATACATACATGCACACACACAGACATACACTCACGCACACAACATACACATACACGCACACCACACCACCCCAACACATACTATAACTTACAGACCATATAAGCCAACCTGTTATCTAAACCACTACCAGCAATCTTAAAAAAAAAATAAAGAAATCAACACATAAACCACAACTGATCAATAAGCTGCGAAAAAAAAGAAAAAAAAGCTTCAAAAACATAATGAAATGGCAACGTAATATGCTTGTACTCTGAGGAAACTGACAATCTTGAACTGGCAAAATACAATGACGGGGAAAAAAGTCAACTATTCATTTGTTTTTTTTGACTGTTCTTACTGACTCAAAGACTCACTGAAAGACTCATATTCAGTGTCACACACCAGCATTTCAAGAACTCTTCATCAATGTCGGCCATGTTGCTCCTCACAAATACTAGCATGGCACTTCTATCTACGCGCTTGTGTTGTTTGCTGTGACTTTTGCGTTGTCTGTCATCGAGACTATGCTTGTTTAGTTGGTGTTTTTTTTTTTTTTTTAAATTAAACTTAATGATTTTTTTTTTTTTTCTATTAAATGTTAATGATCATGTACTGCTGCAATTTTGGCATCAGACTGGATCATGCACCCATACGTCAACATCAGACATTCCACACCTTCACATCGAAATCTATGTCACACGCTTGGCTTTCCATCTCTCAGCATGATCTCTTGATTGTGTAGTGCCGACGAGCTACTGAACAAGACAAATGAATATTCAGCTGTCATTAGTGAGCGAAGTTTGCAAGTTGCTCATGTGTGAATGATTCGAGTTTGATTTCTGCAACTGTTCCCAGTTTGTCTGATCAGCCACAGATCAGGAACAATATCTTATGGTGAGCTAAGAATAATTGGAAAAATCCATAAATAGGAGGCCGCTCTCAGAGTATAGCTGCTGGGAGAAACTGGAGCAGAGTGGTGGGGGGGGGAGATTAATGAAAAAAGCAGCGGCTTATAGCTTGGCAATATGGTGAGTATTGTGAACACACACAACATGCAAGCACAATCAAGGAAACCAAATGCGTAAGATCTACTCACCTTGAACAAACAAAACAATACAATAAACACCAAGATAAAAGCACATGCAGAAATAAAAAAGATTACACTAAAATCCTAAAAAAAAAACAAGAACAAAATATACAGAAAAACATTGAAAAAACCCATTTATACTACAAACAAAATAAAAAGCAACAACAATCACATAGTATAAGACATATTACAATATGACACAGGCAATTCCTTTCATGAAACATGGACTGAGCCTTCTCAATGTGAACACACTGCAATCACCACATTGTGGTCCACACCAAATTGCAACACATTTCAACTGAAAGACCCCCTACCCCCAAGACAACCGCACAGGGTGTGTACAGCCTCCTCTCTGGTAACACACAACACAAAGCTACACACACACGGCGGCGAACCATACATCACTATCGCTCATCACCCTTAAGACTCATGCTCAAATCAATGAGCACAGAGATCCATCTCAATTCATGTCACTTTGACGACCCTCTTCCTCCTCCTCTCTGCCCCAGAAAGACAAGATTCGTAAAAACAAAAAATGACTTAAATACTGTGCACATGTACCAGGGAAAGGCATACAACACGAACGGAGGGGAGAATCAAATCTGTTTGCTTGTGTCTCCTAATCAGCAGAGCTGCGGAGTATCTGAGTAATGACCATATCACAACAGACGCTTCATGCCACTGAACACAAGAAGTAAACAGCAGCAATCACACATTTACCATACACAATGTTTATAGTGGTCCACGCATATTTTTCCTTACTTGATAACTTTAGTCAAACTCGACCTCTTTTTTCCTAGGTGATAGAGCTTTCAGAACACAAAACAACTGCCAGGAATGATTAAATTACTTTTTAGTTTCCATTCTGATGCAGGTGACTTGCATTCTGTTTTCTATTCTGATGCAGGTGACTTGCATTCTGTTTTTCTATTCTGATGCAGGTGACTTGCATTCTGTTTTCTATTCTGATGCAGGTGACTGGCATTCTGAGCACCCTGTACAACAGCCTCGGGAACTGAAGAATACAGACCTCGAAGGAGCAGAACCGAACCGATGGACTAGGAGGAGGATCCAAATGATGTCAGGACACAGGGCCCCCCGGCTCCTTTGATACTGGTTTAGGACAACGCTCTGGTTGTGGGGGCATGGGGGTTGGCCCTGGCCCCAAGTTTTGAAATGACTGCTAATTTTTCAACATAGCTTGGGAACCTCACCTTGCAGATATATGATCAAATATGTATTATATAATTTTTTTTTTTTTTTTTGAATGGGAGGGAAAACAAGAGAGAGGTCCAGACACCCTCCTCTCATCCCCACTCGATCCCTGGACCAACTTGCCAACTGCTAATAACCATAAGTTTGTCCGAGGTCCATGGCCCACACGTTGGAAGGTTTGATCCTCCCCAGTGTACTCATCAGTCCAGCATCCATTCCGCTGCATGTTTCAACTCTGCATGGTCAGGTAGGCTGGCGTTAGCAACGTTCTGGTACACCAGATATACACGTTCCAGTTGCATTTTACAAACACTGAAAAAAAAAAAAAAAAGAGAGTGCGTCCTCTGTTCCACAGCATCTCATTTCTTGATGAGTAGAGTCGATCTTGAAAGAAAATGGAAGACCCACCTGACATCACAAGAGCTTTGCAGACTGAAAAAAGCAAGGTACCCTTCAACGTCTCATTAGAAACTTCTTTCATTAGTGACGTTTTGGTACTTTTGTAGGATACAATAAAGCCACGGTCTCTATAAATTCTGGTTTCAAACCCCCTATGATCATATATGTACAGTTGCATATGTTAAGAGTTGGAAAGAATATATATGTAGAGATAGAGAGAAGAGAGAGAGAGAGAGGAGGAGAGAGAGAGAGAGATGAGCGGGAGAGAGAGAGAGAGAGATACAGGGACAGACAGACAGAGAGAGGAGAGCGATGCTGAGAATGCATGGCATAGATGTGTGTGTGTGGGGGAAGTGTAGTGTGGTTGTATTGATTCTGGGGATGCCTATGAGCCTGTCTGCTGAACTGAACAACTTCCAAACAATACAGAAGCGCACTAATCACAATGCATCTAATCTGGACTGTCATGCTTATCCATGTATCAGCCAAGTAAACGGTCCATGCTACTGTTCTTTGTCCGCTCATCCTCTCTCTCTCTCTCTCTCTCAAACCCATTTCCATTTCTTTTTTTTTTCTTCCATTCACTCTGTGATGCTTTCTCTCCTCTAGCTATGATGCTCTCCTCGAGCTATGAGTTCTCTCCTCTAGACTTGATTCTCTCCTCGAGACTTGATCCTCTCTTCTGACTACTGGGCTTCTCTCCTCTCCTCTCGGTATAATTCTCTCCTCTAGGTATGATTCTCTCCTCTAGTATGATTCTCTCCTCTAGGTATGATTCTCCTCCTCTAGCTATGATTCTCTCCTCTAGTATGATTCTCCCTCTAGCTATGATTCTCCCTCCTCTAGGTATGATTTCTCTCCTCTAGCTATGATTTCTCTCCTCTAGGTTGATTCTCTCCTCCTAGATATGATTCTCTCCTCTAGGTATATTCTCTCCTCTAGCTATGATTCTCTCCTCTAGGTATAATTCTCCTCCTCTAGATATGCTTCTCTCCTCTAGGTATAATCCCTCTCTAGCTATGATTCTCTCCTCTAGCTATGATTCTCTCCTCTAGACTTTGATTCTCTCTCTCTAGCTATAATTCTCTCCTCTAGAGTATGATTCTCCCTCTAGGCTATGATTCTCTCCTCCTAGCTATGATTCTCTCCTCTAGTTATGATTCTCTCCTCTACACTTTGATTCTCTCCTCTAGGTATGATTCTCCCTCCTCTACTAGATTCTCTCCTCTAGCTTGATTCTCTCCTCTAGACTTGATTCTCCTCCTCTAGACTTGATTCTCTCCTCTAGCTATGATTCTCTCCTAGACTTGATATCTAGCTATGATTCTCTCCCTCTAGGTATAATTTCTCTCCTCTAGCTATGATTCTCTCCTCTAGGTATAATTCTCTCCTCTAGCTATGATTCTCTCCACTAGATGCATTTTTTTTCTCTCCCTTTCTCTTGATAACCTCTGCTGTCATTCCATCAGACCTAAAGTCTTGAGACAGACAAATTCATACTTGCTTTGATTTGTCACTGTTACTAAAGCATTACTGCAATATCCTCCTAAAGTCCTCTGTTTCAATCTCCACAGTGCACAGTGGAGCGCCTTCACTGCTCATGCATCGCAGACGTGGGAGCATCTAAGTCTAAGTAAGTTCCACATTTGTGACAAACTTCACTCATAAGTTTTTTCAACTTTTGCTACACACTCAACTCATTAATCTGTTCCACTTTTGCAATACACTCCATTCATTAATCTGTTCACAACTTTTGCAATACACTCCATTCATTAATCTGTTCCAAACTTTTGCAATACACTCCATTCATTAATCTGTTCAAACTTTTGATACACACTCAACTCATTAATCTGTTCCAACTTTTGCAATACACTCCATTCATTAATCTGTTCCAACTTTTGCAATACACTCCATTCATTAATCTGTTCAACTTTTTGCAATACACTCCATTCATTAATCTGTTCCAACTTTTGCTACACACTCAACTCATTAATCTGTTTCCAACTTATGCTACACAGGTTCTAGTTGCAACGTGAAACGACTGCAGGCGGAAATCTAAAAAATCTTAGTTTCGACCTCTTAGGTCTTCCTCAGGTGAAATAAAGACAGACAAAATAACGAAAATGCACTTAGCTTTGATCGATCGTCTGAGTTCAGCGCAAGGAAGGCGTTGAAGATCTGCTTCAATTCAACGCCTTGCGCTGAACTCAGAAGCAATCTGAAGCGATCAAAGCTAAGTGCATTTCGTTATTTTGTCTGTCTTTATTTCACCTGAGGAAGACGTAAGAGGTCGAAACGCTTGTGTGTTGCCTGTTTCCAAGGTCTGTCACACACTCAATTGTGTTGTTCCAAGGTTTGTTACACAGTATACTATTGTTTGTTCCAAGGTGTGTTACATAGTCACTGTGTTTGTTCCAAGGTTTGTTATCTACGGTCCACTATTTTTTCCAAGTTTGTTACAAGGTCCACTATTTCTTCCAAAATCTGTTAAGCAAATATATTCATTGTCTGTTCCCAGGTTTGCTAAAAAGGTCAATAGTCAATCTGCTCCACATTTGCTACACAGAGTACAACTTGTTCTAAACATTTGCTACACACATTTGCCTCACTCCTCATCTGTACCAACATTCGCTACACTCTCCACAATCTATTCCAACATTTGCTACACACTACACAATCTATTCCAACATTTGCTACACACTCCACAATCTATTCCAACATTTTGCTACACACTCCACAATCTGTTCCAATATTTGCTACTACTCCACAATCTATTCCAATATTTGCTACACACTTCCACAATCTTTTCCAACATTCGTCTACACTCTCCACAATCTATTTCAACATTCGCTACACACTCCCCAATCTGTTCCAACATTCGCTACACACTCCACAATCTGTTCCAATATTTGCTACACACTTCACAATCTATTCCACATTTGCTACACACTCCATAATCTTATTCCAATATTTTTGCTACACACTCCCAATCTGTTCCTAGCACTTGCTACACACCCACAATTTGTTCCAGCACTTGCTACACACTCAACCATCTGTTTCCCAAGGTTTGCTACACACGCCACTCATTCTCATTAACCTGTTCCAACATTTGCTAACTTTCCATAATGTGTTCCAATGTCTGCTGCTTATATGCATTAACATTTTGTTACACAGTTTGTTATTTGTTCCCAACATCTGCTACACACTCCACAATCTGTTTAAATATTTGCTACACACTGCAGTTATGGTATTGGTTCCAACATTTACTGCACACTTCACAAGCTCTGTTCCAAACTTTGCTACTCATCAGTCCACAGTTTGTTCCCTCAACACAAATGTTGCTACACACTCCCTCATTCATCAATCTGTTTCCAACGTTTGCTACACATTTCCACTCAACTAATCTGATCCAACGTTTGCTACACACATCCCACACCTCAAGCTGATCCAACGTTTTGCCACACACTCCACCTCAACAAGCTGTTCCAACATTTGCTAAGCAACAATTCCCGCTCAAGCAATCTGTTCCAATGTTTGCTATATACCTCCCCTTTGCCACAAAATTTGGCAACACCAAGACTATTTTCAACGTTTGTTACCCACACCACCTGGCTTGTTGTGTTCGATGTGTCTGATTCTGTCCGGTCACGCTTACACACGTTTGACGCGTTTTGTCTCCATTCACCATACCGGCAACCGCACGCTGCATCATCCTCATCAACAAACCGACGCGAGTTCTTCTTGGACATGAAACGAAGAACGCAAGTGCGAAGCTCTTATTCCATTACATCCAAAACTAACGGCAAAGGAAAATTAACTTCGGGGTGGGGGTTGGGGAGAAGGGGTGGGGGGGGGGGGACGGGGACGGGGGGGGGGGGGGGGGAAATTCGGGGGGACAAGCGTACAAGACCTCGCGAAGCGGGGCGGGACTAACATTACGGTACGGGCCCGGGACACAGTCAGAACAAGTAGGATTTTTTCTAGGGGGGGGGGTAGGGGGGGGCGGCGAACAACATTATAAATGGGGGGGCAGGGACAACGGTGGTGGGGAAACAGTTGGGCGAGGGGGGGTTGCGTGGGGAGAAACGGGGGGGACAATCATTACACAAGTATGGAATAGTGCACGAAAGTTATTGCAGCGGACAAACAGTAACAAGTAGGAATGTGCAAAAGTGATTTGTAAGCAGGAAAACAAACAATCCACGTTCTGTAACCAACACAGTCTGGTAACCAACATCGGTGCCTGTAACCTGTAGCGGTCAATAACCCAAAAAAAATAACCGCATCAATCTCAAGGAACCATCTGCTTTTTCCTTTTCTAGTAAACCAACAAACGGTCTGTAACCAACACAGTCTGTCACCAACAGCGGGTCCTGTAACCTTTAGCCACTGCATCAAGGAATCATCTCTTTTTTTCCTTTTCTTGTTTTCTTTTTCTCGCTTGCCAAACACTGTTGGAAGGACGGTACTGTGGCATACTGCACTGTTCTGTCTTTCACTGTTGTCTCTGCATCATTTCGTCGCCATTAGTGCTGGAATGCATTCATGCAGCAGAGATTGAAACCCCTCAAGTGATCAGATCAATTGGATGGTTGGCAGAAGATGCCGCGAACTTCCACTCAGACGGGTCGCGTCAACCAGAAGTAAAAGTAAGATTTTCCCCGCAAGATATCTTAATGAAATGAGAGACCTGTAAATGTAATGGGCATCATGTAGACATTATTTTTAAAGGGCATGACTAACCGTGGGACCTTGTCTGCCCTGTGGGGCGTGTTTGGCTGTTTGACATCTGTGTGCAAATCAAGGTAATGATGGCTGGAAGAAAATCTTCCTCTACAGAAAAGAATGAAGAAATATGCAGACAATCAGTGAGCCCAGGGAAAAGGAGAATGGGTTACTGTCTTTGACGCCAACATTCTATGGTGATGGAATGCTCTTACATCACACTCACTGAAAAGCCGATGCGGCTCCGGTCAGACCCCAGTTGTGTAGTCCTTTCCACTCCTCATCCTTTGTATCCACTCTGATGCCACGCATGATGCCTCGCCACGTGCTAAATGGTGTCTGGATTTTCCCGCTCGCTCCTCGATGGGGCCCCAATGGAGATGTCCAGCAAACGCGTCGGAACTTTGGCACCGCCCGTCCAGTTGTTCAGGTTTGTGCCCTCGGTCTCAAGGACCGGGAAAACAATGTTACACCGATACCGTTATGCAAAATTTGTTTCAAGTTTGAGAGAGGGATAGTGGGAAAGGATGGACGGAATAATGATGACAATAGCCCCCCCGCCAGGGATGTTGGGCAGGAGACGGAAACCCCCCCCCCCCCAATTTCCACCCACACCACTGATGAAAATTTAAGATAACCCGCGGCTTAGTTGGGACTGAGCACGGACCCCCCTCGGGTCTTTTGATTTTACCTCTTTTTTTTTTTGTTTTTTTTGCCCGCATTCTACTCGCATTTGACAAATTTTGTTACACGTTGGATTTGTGGTGATACTGTATGTTGACGTCTAGTATGCGTTTAGCCCCATACCATTATACAATCGTTGACTGTCATTTGTTTTCAAAAATGATGTCCACTGTATTCAAAAGATTTAATTTGTCCTCAATACCTACAGGCTTGTTCATTGAGGCACTCTGACTCATAAATATGCAGCAATGCTTCATTATCCCCACGATAAGTACATGCATCACAAAGACGTTTGTTTTATGAAGAGCATGCCAGAATTTTATTCATCTGCTGTAAACATGGAATACAAAACAGTGGTTTTAGGGCGAAAAAAAAACTTATATTTTTAAAAAAAAATAAAAGGGCTTTCTTTTTTGGTGTGAAAAGATTTCTAAAGCACACCCAGCCGACACTGTCTGACGCCATCCCCCCCAGTACTAGTCCATGACCACTTATTATTTTGTGTGTAACGGCCCTTTGGACCTTTAGTTTTTCATTCTTGGTCCTGAATAACATCCCGCTATCTTAATGAGGCGCCTCCGCCTAAACAACGCTCATCTTGTCATAAACAAATTCTATGTTCACACCCCATACTAAAATGTCCACCCATGCCCCCACACCAACCTCCAGTTCTGAAAAAGGTAACTTTTTCGGATTTCCTATCCATTGTGTGCAGATTATCATAGGCTGCTAAGTCACTGTTAAACGCATTCCTTCCCCTTATCATCACAATCGTACAAGTACACGAGCCTAAAATCGTCCCTAGTCATTCCAAAATCTAGTGTTCTGTGCCCACCACTCTGCCCGCCAGAAATTTTATGTTAGTCATATATACTAGGATACAAGGTGAAAAAAAAACAATTGTTTGTTGCCCTTGGCAGTGATTGCCCCCCTTTGTGCCCCCCAAATCCGCCCAACACCCCAGCAGTGCCAGGACCCCCCCCCCCCCACGGAGTGCCCACGGATCTCTGTGTGGTGACTGTGTTCCTCTGCCAGAGACAGTTTAGCGTCCAGATGACCAGATGCAGCGCGGGGATGAAGAGTTCCCTCCCCGAATCATGGCAAAGTAGTAATAGGCTAGCAACTACACACACAAACAATTACTCACACAAACAACACACACACACACAGCAACACTATCACCCCTCACACACAAACACACCACACACCCCACCCACCCACCACCATTGTAACCCACCATTACATACCTTATGTTGGTATATAACTGTTCAAAGAATTAAAAAAATGACATTTCAACCCCCACAACCACAATTCAAAAGATTAAAAAGGACACAACAAGGATTGATTTTACCAATATTTCGCTTATTACTGCCTTCTCAGGTTTTAAGACTCTCGCCTCTCTCTCTCGCTCTCTCTCCACACCACATACACACACAACACACACTCAGGCACTCACACACACCACTCTTTTTTTTACGCTATCAACATTCTACTATCCCACACCAAAATACAACTATTACCAACCAAACACCATACCACCCACAACTCACACATGTCAAACCACACATAGGAATCACTTATTCTATTGTTCTGTCTGATCCCCCCCCCATTCCCCCCATTCTTGTGTCTTTCTCCGTTCTCTTCTTTCCCTCGGCGCCAATTCTTTTTCCCACGTGCGACGCCAAATTTGGGCTTATACCCATCATGAACATCACCCAAGACGTGACACAGCCAATGTCCATGTACTTTTGCTTTCTTTTTTTTTCCCCCATTTTCTTCCTCTTGCCCAAAATATGGCCCACTATCGTCTCGGTGTTTTTTCCGCTCATACCTTTTATACTTCCCCACCATTCCAATCTTCACAGACACCTAACATAGTCTCCCACAGAATAAAAAAGACATGGTATTCTGCTGTTTTCGTTCCCTATGCCACTGTTCCTTGACCACCCCCCTTTCTTACTCTACTAAACCAGATTCACCACACTCCACAATAACCCCTCACCTGACCTGTGCTTCCTTATCTCAACCCACCCCCCCCCACCGTTTTACAGTCCTCGAGGAAAGTTTCTGCTTGTCCAGTTGGGTGAAAAAAAATGTGTACACGATAACTGGTCAAGCTAACAGTTATTCAGTTCTTCAGACTCTGAAAGCTGATCCTGCATTCCAAAACCAATGTAATAAAAAAAATCAATATATCGGTCCACTTTTTCTTTTTTGATGGTTGTTAAGGTTAAAGCCTGATCAGACTCAGACACCAAATATTCAAAATTTCCTAATTATTTTATTTTTTCATATATCACGTTTTTTAGTACCTGCTTTTCACCGTTTCTGTTGTTACTTTGTTGTAACAGATTTTCGTAGGAAGCCAAACCCCCGACCATCCTCAACTATTCCAAATCTGGTTTTGTGGTCTTCCAAACCATCATCTTCCTGTCTCACAGTGTAGATCAAACCCCACCACTGTTCTGTTATCCCCCCTACAAGATATATCCCTGACTAAATAATCCTATCCATACACCGAGTCCCCATGTCACACATTTATATTTTACCTCTTGGTTTTTTTAAGGACCCTTTTCTATTTTTCACGCGCCCCCCCCCTTGCGTTATTTTTGTGAATAAGGCCTCCCCCTTCGTCACATACCACCCAACCCTTACCACCCACTTCCTACTCTAGTACCACCACGCACAGGTCCCCTTAGAACTTACCGCGCGGACTTCTTTCCTCCTCTGCAGGACTTTGTGGGGGTCATGTGTATATCTTATCTATGATCATCACCACTTCCTTCGTATCCATCCCTCCCCTTCCCCCCCGCCCTCTTCGATCCTATTTGTGCATTCAGCCCAACATTATACCCCCAAGGTGTTAGACGGTTCGTAGTTTATGTTGTAGGGAAACTGCGGTCACGCCCCACACTCTGTCCCTTCCCCACGGATTGCCTCACCTGGTCCAACCAACTCATCACCACCATTCTCTCAGGGCACACAACCACACAAAAAACACACTTTTTATCATTTTCACACACAAACACAACCACTTTTTTTTTTTTTTTTTCTTCTTTTTAACCTCTCACCCCACACCACACCCCACTCAACCCACACACCCCCCCCCCTTTTGAGCACCTCCACCTTCCCCAAGGGTAGCACCAACTTCTTCATTTATACCAACGCGTTTAGCAACCCTGTCCACCCACACCTCGCGTGTCCAAGCATCCCATCCCTCCCCCTAGCTCTCTATCTTACTTCCTCACTCTACACATATCTCACACAATTGCATTTTTCCTGATGCCCTGCACCTAACACACCCATACATTTATTCATTCACACACCCCACCCCCCCCTATTTTTAAATACACAATTATATCCCTTTTTTTGTCTTTTTTCCCCCGCCCCCACCATACTACATACCACTCCCACACCACACACCACCACCACTACATTCACCCACGACTTAGTCCCATACTAACACCACAGATTCACAATCTTCCATAAACACCACCGACTCTGCATTTCACTATACGCGCACACTGTCACACACCTATGGAACAGACACAGCACATCAACATCATGAAAACACACACACCACACATCACAATGCCGCCAAGCAAATACACACTCACACACATACATCGACACACACACACATACCACAAGACCATACACACCACAAACACAACAACACATCCCCGCCCCCCACCCTGAAACACCGACAAAAAACACTACACACCAACAAACACTGAGTTTGAACATACACCACAAACCACACACACGACAAACAACCCCACACCACCACCCTCAAATTTTACATTTTCTTTTACAAACTACAGAGAATCCCTTATAAGGCATTTTTTTTTATTGTTACGATTTTCATTACTTTTTTTTTTATTTTTTTCATCCCCCTCACCGACTTGTGTCTATGGAACCTGTTCGTATTTTTTTTATTTTGGCCTCTCCCACTGCTCCAGCCAGTCCAGTCGATAGTATTTTCGATTTTTTTTCCCTTTTTGTTCAGCCAGGTCCCCCCCCGGAGGTGCTTTTTTTTTCAGCAGCCCGCCACCCCCAGTGTGCACCGTTTTCGCACGATTCAGCAGCCAGAAAAAAGCACCGTTCGTTTTTTATTTGTTCTTGTCAGGTGCTACTCGCCCCCGTGTAGTCTTTGTTCCGTAACCCCCATCGTCTTTTATCTTATCTTACTGATACCCCACCCTTTTTCACCCCAGGTTCCAATGGTCAAGGGTAACCCCCACTATACCAGCACATGTTTACAGACCCCCCCTCTAAAATATACCCATATTTACCCCCCGCTTTGTGTTTTTCTGTTTGGGGCCCCCCCCCCCCCCGCTGGCCGGTGTCCTGACATGTAGCTCTCGTAACTTCAGCCATTGTAATTATCATCATCGTAATGTCATTATGTTATCAATATTGTTTATGTCACATGCTACACAAAAGCATGTATTTTTTTATAGCCCACAACACACCAGTCTGCCGTCTGTTGGTGCTGCTCCTTCCCGGTACCACAGCCTCGTTCGATCATATCATCATCGTTAAGGTATCATTTCAATGTTTCCCTCTGTCGAGTTATCCAACAATCAGCAGCCAGACACAATAATACACGCTGTTCATGTGATTGGTGCTCTTCCCTGTGCTAGCCCCCTCTATTTCACAGCCATCGTTATTATCGGTATAGTTACTGTTATCAAGGTTAAGCGCAAGCAGTACACCTCACCGTTCAGCCAGCATAAACAGAAAAAAACAAGCTGTCTGTCACAGATGCTCCTCGCCCCCCCACACCCCCCTAGTTATGCCTCTGTTCACAACCCCATCCGTCATTATTCGTTATACGTGACTACGGAATATCAAAGGCTTACCACGCTGTTCTGTTCGGTGCACTTCCTGTGTACAGCTCTATTTCACAGCCATCGTTATTCTCCATCATACGTAACCGTCCTATTATCAATGTTGGTCTGTTGATGCTTACACAACCAGCAGACAAGAAAAACACGGCTGTTTCTGTTGGTGCTCTTCCCCGTCGGTTAGCTCTATCACAGCCGTTCACGTATTATCATCATCGGTTAATGTCATCAGTATCATATGATTCCACTGTCAATGGTACACAACAGACTAGCAGAACAGAAAAAAAACATTCGGTCCTCGATCTGGCAATGCTTTCCTCACACGTGATAGCCCCTGTAACAGCCTTCGTCATTATTGTTAACTGTTATCATTATCGTTAACGTTACTTGTTATTCAACAGCTTAGCCACAATCAGCAGCCACAAAAAAAAATTCTTTGGCAGAACACTGCACCCTTACTCCTTATCCTGTGACACATTATCGGCTCTATTGCTGTGTTGCCATCATTGTTAATTGTTTGTTCCTATTGTTCATAGCCCTTTGTTATGCCACGTCCGCCCATATTGTAACTCTTTCTTCATTCTTCGTTCGGACACTTTGCTATCAAGCACTGCATTACTGTAATGGCTTCTTCATTCTCTGTCAGCTTGTTATCTAGCCACACATGCCTCAGCTCATGTGTAATCCCTTTTCGTCCAGCGTTGCCACCCCCTGCTTTGTTATCAGCGTTTTTCCCGCCCCCACCATTGACAATTTTGTTGTCATCCTGTCCTGTATGCGCGTATTATTCTATATCTTATGAACACTCCTCAGTACAGGGTGTGTGGTGTGTGCTGGAATGTGTCTTTGTGGTATGTCTGTCCCCCTGTGCATGTGCGTGTGGTGCATTTGTGCCATGTGGTCACACACATGTTTTCATACTCCCTTGTGCCACCCCTTCTTCAGACGCTTTTACCCTCCAAAACCCCTCCTGTACCTAACCTCCCCACACACCCCCCTCCTCCTTCTCCAGCTTCAACCTAAGAACGGCAATTCATCTCAAGTTTCTCTTCACCCGCCAGGTATCCATCTTCACCTATACAGCCACGACAGTATGAAGAAGGACCACGGTGATGTTTAGTGGTTTACCCCTCCAAAATCATTCAGCACCCGCTCTACTAGAAGCTGGGAGCTGGATCCTGTCATTATATCCCTTTACCTTCCCACTTGGTATTGTTTACGTGGCCCATTACCCCACGAAAGGTTTCCACCTGAATCCCTGTGGTTTACTGCCACACAACCTACAACCCTCCTCCTATGCCTCAGGGGACGTCCTCTTGAGCTGATGAAGAGCCATAAAGTTAACGAATAAGTTTTGTTCATTCCTTACTAAGTTTATAGAGAAACAATAGGATTTTTAGTCAATTGTTCACTCCTACCCCCCCCTCCTTTTTTACCCAGCTCATTTGTTTTTTTTTTTTTGTGTGGGTTACTCTCTCCCCTTCCCTTGCTATTTTTTTGTTTTTTACACATCTTTTGGTATACCAGTAATCCCTTTTTTTTGAGGTCCCACATTAATTTCCCCTTCCTCCTCCACACCCAGATGCAGAGAGGGGAAGAGTCGTGTAGGGAATTTCATTAAGCCACCGTTATTATCTTGGATTTTCCCCTTTCTTCCCTTTTTTTCTTTTTCCCCTTTTTTTTTTTTTTCCTCTCTTTTACGATACTGTATGCCAAAATATTTAGCACCACCCGTTTTTTTCCCCCACTCCTTCCTTTCGTGAAAGGGTCTTTTGACCGAGCAATCGCGACTCCCACGCCATTACCCCCCCCACTCTCCCTACCCTTTTTCTTCCTACTCTTGTCTTCCACAATGCAGAGATCAAAATAGAAAAAGGCATGAGAGGATCACCTCTTGTCTCCGAATTTCTGATCCCCCGCGAACAATCCCATTTATCACCACCCTGGATATACCGGGCCCCTTTTTTCCCGAGGGGAGGCACCATATTTTTTGCGTCTGCAATCAACTTTACCACCACCCCAACCCCCCCATCCCCCCACTCCCGTTGCCTCCTATCAATGCAGCGAGATTAAATGGCCGCCATGCATAGCTCCCCCCAACACCCTAGCGTTGTAGGACACCTGAGGCCAACAAATATAAACACCTGTGACATGTCCGCCCGCTTCCGTACTGAGCACCACGCGTGTGTTTCCCCAGCACATGTGGGCACTCCCTCCCCTTTGGTCCACCGAAACCCCCGAGCCCCAGGACCAAGCCCACCCCTTCGTTCTCTCCCCCCCCCTTTCTTGTGACCCCTAGGTTTTGGCTTTGGTTCCCTTTTTTGCCGATTTTGAGAGAGCAAATGTCTGCCCTGCTATTGTCACCACCCACATGTCGCGCCTCGACACCAGCAGCTTCTGGTATCCAAGCACTCCCCTGTGACAGGGGAGCGCATGGCTATCCAGCAAAGGCACCCCTGTCGACTTCCCACCCCCCCGCCGCGTTTTATGACCCAAGCACACCCATCCTGACAGGCGTGTACTTGGCTCTTTACGCAGCAATGCGTCAAGCTAGTCATCTATTTTTTTATCTGTCGTTTGCTTTCTGCCCGTTTTTTTCCCGGGTTGTCATAGTCATTTTGCTTGACTCAACCCACTTTCGCCTCCCTGCCACGGTAATCCTACTTGTTGGTTGTAAAATGACCCCCATCCCAACCCACACCACCCCCGCAACCACCTTCCTTATTTTTGTTTGTCAGTTTCTTATCTTTTCGCCTAGGGACATCACAAACTTTGGACCACCAGAAAGGCCCCCCCGTATGACAGCTGAGAGACCCGTAGGAGATACGCACACCACCCTCACACACTTTTATTCACCCCCATGACAGCCAACTCGATTAGGACCTCTTGGAAAGGCAAAGCTAGAGACAGGACACTGAACAACTATTACCCCTTTACTCTCCAGCAGATACAGATGTGCATTGTTTTATTTTGTTTTATTTAAAACCCCACCGGGCAATGAAACCACCCACCCCCACCCCCTTCCATAAATCCCTTAAACACCCTCAACACCTTACCCCCAGGGGTGTAGTGCTAGGCGTATTTGTTTGGTTTGCCCTTCTTTTCCCCCTTTTTTTTTTTCCCGCGCCCACAACCACATCTGTCAACATAGGATTTGTTTTTTTGTCTTATCCGGTTTGGTTACCTTGTTAATATCTACGAATCATGACTTCATCCCCCGTACAGCGTTTTCCCCCCCCCCCTAAATGAAAGGAAAGTAAATCGTTTACCCCATAACCCGCATCCCCCCTTTTTTTTTTTTCCCCCCCCCCCTCTAACTTCTTGTAGCACCGTCAAATCTGCGTGCTCAGCGGTTTGCGGGAGGGATTGATTGGGGGTTTCTGCTAACAATCCTTATCTGACCTTGTGAGTAACGCCGATGGGTTGGGCTAGAGAATAAATATCCGACCATGCTTTTAATGCCCCCAATGTTTGGGTTTTGGATTTTATTGTCACCACCACTAAAAACACCATTTTCTTTGTTCTCTTTTTTTCTGTAATGTACAATTCTCTGTTCCCATTATTTAAAGCAGAGAACAAAATGTTTTTGTTTTTGTAGTTTTGGTGTACAGTGTTCATTCCACCCCTATATGGCTCTAAGCACAAACCCTAGTTAGCTGACCTATGCCGGAATTGTATTACGTGGGAAGAAGAAAGAAACATCGAAGAACCCTTTATTTGTCTGTCAGTCTTTGTATACCGAAGAAACAAACCCATCTGGGTTTTTTTTTTTTTTTAGATAGCAGATTAGGAACGAAAATGCTAAAAAATGTCTGTCTATTTCTACGCTTATTTATCATATAAACTCACATCCCATCTACTGTGTGAACTTTTACTCAAATGGACAGAAAAACAAGTTTTGTTACGATCTTTTTTCCAACTTGCACCAAAGCTTCTGTCCTTTGTTGATACGTTATATCGGCAGGAAAAGTAAAAATACTGTTTTGGTCTGTGCATCCACTTAAAACCAAACTAACCTTCAGTCATCACATTAAACCAGGCCCTTGGCAAAAAAAAACAAGTCCTGGGATAGGGACAGCTAAACAAACCTCCTATCACATCTCGCTGAATTTTGTACAGGGCGGCGGGCAGGCAAAACAAGCCGCACGAAGCAAGGTGGCTGGAGTTATCTGCACCACGTCCAACCCTTCACCAGTGGGGGAAGATCAGCTTGGTGTACCGCGGTGCGGTTAACGGCCGAGACACACTGGCGGAAGCCCCCGGGCGGAACCCAGGCCTGGCACGGGGCAGGAACGGGCCAGAGAATCCCATCGATAGATTGTTTTTTTTCTTTGTCTGCGCTGCTTTGGTGCACAGGGCCTCTCCTGCGGTCAAAGAGAGAGGCGGACAGCGGGTCAGGTGTTTTGGTTATATGTTGTTTACAGAGGACTGCAATAGGGGCCATACCAGAGGTGTAATCGCATTGACATTTTTTGGTTTTACACTCACCAAACATCCCCCAAACCCCCCCCCAACCCCACCCCATTTTTTCACACACCTTCAACCATTCCCACCTCTTATCAGAGGAGGCCCTCATAAAAATTTTTCTCCTTGAGTGTTAAACGGGACGACAGAGGGTGGTTTGTTGTGTGTGTTTTTGAAAAGAAGAATAATTACAGAGCAGCCTATTCTCAGCTGCGAGAACAAGCTCTAAGCGCCTTTACAGTCACATTCGTTTACACAACGGGTTGACCTACCTGGTGGGTAGTGTCTAGTGCTTGACTGAAAGAACTGCAGCGGCGCTTTCATTCAGGTCGTTCTCCCATTGTCATCCAGTCCATATCATTCAATATCGTTCACTCAGTTTCCTCTACTTCTCATTCGTTTCTATTCCTTATGCAGGGGTTTTCATGCTTGTGTAAAATGTTATCCATACCACAAGGCCAAACTGGTCTTCATTTCGAAAAAAGTTAACGTGATGGATTTAATGGTGCAAATGATGTAAGGCATGCCGTAACAAATGGAACCCTCGGAATACCGTCGATATTGAGGGACAGTTAATGGAAAATGGACAAATGGAGTCAGACCAATGTTTTTTTGTTTAAACTCCGAGGGAAAAATCCCCCTGTACTTGAAAACAGGCCCAGCGGGAGATCAACCAACAACCCCATGATCACCAAGACGCTATCGAGGTCGGCGCTTCTACCAACCTGAAGCTATTTCCAGCCCCCTTGGTACAAAAGGAAACCAACAAAAAAAAAAAAACTGGAGGATGCATAGTAAAAAATTCAGTTTGCAACCTTCCCCTTTAGTCCTAAAGACATCATTATCTTGTTTGCATTGCCCGATGAGGAATGATATGGATTTTTTTACATGGAAAGAAGGGATACTAAATAGGGACTGTTACAGTAAGCGGAATTACATAACTAGATGTCAGTCGTCTTTGGTTTTTTTTCATTTCCGTCATTCATACTTATGATATTAGTGTGAAAATGTCATCTAGGTATCTTTGTTTTTATTGTCAGTCATTCATACTTATGTGACGATAGTGTCGAACATGTTCAGGTAGAGGTATTTTGCTAGGGTTCCTGTACACTTCCAAAAGACGTACAGATTTACCGGCTAACGTCAAAGGGAAAGCAGGCTAGTAGTAGTTTTCACATCACCATTCAAAGGAAGGTTAGTAGTTACCTCTCACCATCATCTTCACAAGACTTCATTAGTAGTCTGTCTATTTTTTCTTCATTCTTTTTTTATTATGTTTTCCTTTTCTACCTTTTTTTTTTCAAACTAACTGCATCCACACCCCCCCCCCCCCCCCCCCCCCCCCCCCCCCCCCCCCCCCCCCCCACCCCCCCCCCCCCACCCCCCCCCCCCCCCCCCCCCCACCCCCCCCCACCCCCCCCCCCCCCCCCCCCCCCCCCCCCCCCCCCCCCCCCCCCCCCACCCCCCCCCCCCCCCCCCCCCCCCCCTCCCCCACCCCCCCCCCCCCCCCCCCCCCCCCCCACCCCCCCCCCCGCCCCCCCCCCCCTCTCCCCCCCCCCCCCCCCCCCCCCCCCCCCCCCCCCCCACCCCCCCCCTCCCCCCCCCCCCCCCCCCCCCCCCCCCCCCCCCCCCCCCCCTTGCCCCATGGATGGACAAAACTGTTTGATTAAATATGCTGACAAGTACACACCAAATGTCCTTTTTTTCCCCACCAGAAATATTCCTTATAAAGCTAAGTCACATAATGCAATGTAAATAAGATAGGAAAAAATAAAATAAATCCAGAAATGAACATGAACCAAAACTCGGTTCATTTTTTTTACAGCACAAATTGACACGTCAAAATGTAACTGAGAAACTCTGAACAAAAAAAAACAAACAACAACAAAACAAAAACAAGCGTGAACTCTGAACTCTGTTTTTTAATTGTAAGGCCACTGCCATATAAACAATTGGTACGCGCTTGCTGAGAATGAAATGAAAAATGAGTATGGATCATCAACAAAAGTAAGTGATTTGTTTTTCAGAAATACACAAGCAAACAATTGCAAAACGGATTAATTCAAGGAAACGAATCAAGATACCACAAATATTTTCAGTTGCGTTTGAAATCATATCATAAACATAATCATATTTCATTATATAGTTTTCCATTCATAAGTTCATGTCTAGTTTTCATGCATAAAAGATATATATTGGCCAAATTTCTAAAGATAAAACATGTTTTCTGATTGCATCAGATAAGCTAAACAATCTCGCCATTTGGAGAGAGAGAGAGAGAGAGAGAGAGAGAGAGAGAGAGAGAGAGAGAGAGGAGAGAAAGAGAGAGAATGAGGCAAACCGAAGTGTATCATGAAGATATATATATCGGGGTTTTTAAGGGTTCTGTACAATTCCACTGAGGCTATGCTGAACAACATAATAACAGTTTACTGAGGGCAAGATCGATAATAATATAATGCAAAAAGTCAGCGTGCACTTATGATTCAGTCTGGGTCTTCAAACATCGGCTTATATGGGAGCCATCTACATATGAAATCTTTATATAGAAATTTTTTGAGCGATTTACCTCTTCTGTTTATGTCTACATTTCAGCTTATTGAAAAATACTTGCAGTCTAGGATTATTTCTGTTCTATTCTACACTAATGAAGATAATGATTGGCAAATAATGCAATGAAAATAGAATACTGTGGGTCTATATGTACATTTTTGTCCAATCCAATGTGTGATGTTTTTGTTGGCTCTCTTTGATTGGATTTTTAAATTTTCCATTTTCATGCGAGGCTAGGGATAGATGTGACATACTTCGTATGCCCAAACTAGGGAGGTTAATCTGGGATCGAAATAGCATGAACATGAAGTTTACTTGTACTGCGTGGGTTGTGTTCTGTCCGCGTTTCTTCTCCTCCTCTCCGCCTCCATCTCCCTGACTCCTCCACCTTTCCTCAGACCCGGTTACCTTCCTGACCCCCCCCCCCCCTTCAATCCCCTCCCCCACCACACCCTTTTCCCCTTCCTCCCCTGACCCAACCGTCTTTCTTTCATTAACAAGCCGCCATGGCAAAGTGAAGTTAGCGTTTGGGGACTCCTGGCTGGGAAGCTGTGGGGTTCGATTCTCATCAGGGAGCCATGTGGAGTTTGTTTCTGCATCAGCTGGCTCCTACCCAGAGCTGAGTGTGAGACAGGATCATCATCCACTTCATGGTGGGTGCTGCTGAGAGTGCTGCTCAAGGTTTCCTGACCCACAACACTGCAGGCGTCTGTACTCTTCGGAGCTGCTGAGGCCAGGATATATCATGGAAAGTAAGCCTAGAGTACAACACGGGCATGCGTTCGCTGACTGGAACTGGAATTTGTTGCATCATTTCATCATCCTCATTTCAGGTTATCAGCATACAAAAAAAGTCTGAAAAATTATGTGGCCATTCATGCCACTGTTCTCATGGTGACTTCAGTTTCACATGACTATCCACGTCTGTGGCCTGGTTTTGATTCCATCTGGGTCACTGGTATTCGGCGAGGTCCAAGGGGTCGTCATGATACGGACATGGTTGTGCCATCTGGAGGGACAGCCAGCCTCACTTAGACGGATCTACATACTAAGGAATTCATTGTCGTCAGTAGGGGCTAGTAGATGGTTGTCTCGCGTATGTTGATCAGAAAACAGGTGCCACCTGAACACCATTGAAGTGACTCGGTAGCAGCGCAGTGCATCCCTTAGGGCAGGCTGCCTTTGATGGACTTGGACATCGACTGTTACCTGAAGCGTTGCTGGCAGCCAGGGCTCTGTGGCGGGCTGGGGCTGTCGGACGGTTGGTGGAAATGTGGAGAACTTCCCCAAGACAGAGTATGGCTGTATTAATGGCGGAATAAAAAACGGTCATACACACAAAACTCCACTCCCTTCGTTTTGAGCAGATGGGATTAAGACCAGCTGTTAATACACGGAGTGTCTGCAGGAGTATCAGCATGCGTACGCAGAAAGCAGAAGAAGAAGCAAGAAGAAGGACTAATAGAAATTTGCACTGCCACTAAGGTGGCACTGAACATGGCACAGCAAAAAAAACGAAAAAAACAAACAAAAAAAAACCCAAAAAACTTCTTTCCTCCGTTCCCCCTGCTTATCAATGTTTGCCCTAACCTCCTCTTCTCATCTTAACATATGTATCCATTTCCCTCACCAATCCAAACACACACACATTTTTGTCACACGCCACATACATGATCCACTGTCATGATAATGATTCGATCGTGTGTCATACACGGAAATGGAACATGCCTTTGATGTAAGGATGTTGGGGGAAGCAACGTTTTGTTTGTTGTTTTTTTTTCTTCTTTAGTACTGTCATTCGTTTTGACTTTAATTGATTAGTTAGGTTATGGTTATAAGTTATGTTGTTTATGTTACTACCCACTTCTCTTATGACTTGTGTAAGATATTCACACACTTACACATCCACAAACTCTTCACTACACACACACACACACACACAAACGCACAACACACACACACACAGTACACACAAGCACACACACACACATTCGATGCACGCACACCCATACATACCACAATTATGTGCACTGGCTCGCAATTACTACGGTACAACATTTACTTTTTTTTTTTTTTTTTTTTTGTCTAATATCACAAATAGTGGAGATAGACGTTAAATGAAGGACACACCACACACACACACACACCACACACACACACACAACAGACTACTCACTTCTCCACCGAGCCATTCCACCCTCAAAGGCAAAGTAGCAGACAGGTTATTGCCAGATCCAAACATGACCGTCACCAGGGCTGTTCAGTTGGTCAGCCAGCCAGAAGTCCGCAAACCCCACATGGTGGAAGGGAGCCGTCACAAATTCGGAACTGACACATACACACACAACACACCATCACACACAGGAACCAGCATTTTTTTCCCCTCTTTTTCTGTTATACCAGCATTATCTGAGGTTGGTTAGAAACCGGCGGAGAGAGAGAAGGTAACAATTTAGGGGAATTACAAAGGTATGTTACCAGTTGTAATGGTGAGAAGTTTCTAGGAAATATGCCTTGAGCAAAACTAGCTCAAGACTGCGTACAACAAAAACTAAATCAAGTTTATTCCAATGGAAGAAGAAAAAAATATGACTACAGGTAGATTAAATTGCGCGCGCGCGCACACACACACACACACACCACACACACACACACACACACACACCAGCACACACAACTGTCTTCTCAACATGTAATGGCCCCATAAAACCCCACATACACCAGATGCTACGATTAACACAAACTGTACACACACACACACCCACACACAACACACACACACAACACACAACACACACCACATATACACAACACAACACACACAAATAGATGGAACAATGGAAAAATCAAGAGGATGTTAATGCAACAGCTAAAACTTTTATTTTTGGACTCAGATTAGGAACTTGACTTTCTCACACACACACAAACCCACCACACACACACACACACACAAACACACACACATAACACACTACATACTACACAACCCTCAGGGCATAAGTGGGTACAAAACACACACTCTATAACAGATACATTTCTACACAACACGTCCTGTTTTCCTACCCTTCTCCCGTCTCCCCATTCACACACCACCACCACCCGAAACCCTCCCCTCAAGACACTCCACTACCACCCTTTTTAGTGCCCCCCCATCCCCCCCCTTGCTCCCAACAGGCCATCCAATTCCTAGCCCCACCCACAGTCTCACCAGGATACGCAGAAGCCACCCACAGGGGGTTGTCGGGCACGGGTAGTAGAATATCTTCACGGGGTGGATGAGCGAGAGTGAGGAGGGGCGGCCATGGAGAGGGGGAGGGCCATAGGGGGGAGGCTGAGGTGCCCGCTCTGTACAGTTAGCCCAGCACACTGCCCGACCACAGCACCGCCAGGAGAGACGCCACCTGCCGCAACAACCAAAACAACTTGATTACCTGTGCCTACCCTGTAGGACCGGCCAAGTCGTCCGTATACAAGCGACCTGCCCGAGTGATCCCCACTACACCTGTCCTCTCCTGACCAGCGCCTTTTTTGTTTGTTTTTTTTTTCACCACGTTTATTTCAATTTAAGATGATGAAGTGACAAATTGGACACAAAAGATGGGAACATGGAACCATGTTATATTACAAACATTATTTCAAACAAAATGAGATTTACCAAAAAGCGAAGAAAAAAAGACAAGCCACACATCTACAGAAAACTCTGGTAAATGAGGGCTTGAAATGATTGAAAGAAAAAGACAAAACAGCAAAAATCAAAAACAATCTTAGTTGAAAAAATATGACAAACCATGACATAACTTTCAAACAAAAAAAAGTATCAAACATGTTAATGAAATATACACTCATCAATCCATGGTTCTGACGCATTGAGTATGTCACTCTTCCAACCGAAGGGTATGGTATTACTACCATTTATCTGGGAACTGGTGGTATGTCATACTGATACAGGCCAACACGTTTCAGTTTGACAGTACTTTCCTGGACCAATGGCAAGAAATACAGGGTGTTTAGACAAACAGACGAGAGGGAGGGTAGTATGGGGGGAGAGGAAGATAACCATCTTCGTCTTTTGCTTCTGGTCAGATTTCCTTATTATGGAATGGGGGTTGGGTGGGGGTGGGGGTGGGGGGTGGGGGTGGAGAAGATAAAGATCTTGGGTATTTTACTGGTCAAAGTCCTCCACTGAGCTTATGAAGGCGTTCCCCACTTCCTCTTGATCTGATTGGCTCTCTAGTGATCTGCCTCCTGTTCACAGATTGCGGTCTGTCTGCCACATTCAGTTGTCGGGTAGGAAGCAAACCATCAAGTCAGGCAGAACACGATGGGGTGTCACAGGCAAGGCAAAAAAGAGCTCATGCAGGCTGTGGGACGCCCTGCAGAGCTGCCAACGATGACAACGCTGGCATCCGTGGTGACCCAGAGGGCAGCTCAGCCAACTGAACAATTCTCTCATGTCCACCATTTGGGCACCAGTGAATGAAGGAGCGGGGAGTGGACGAAGCTACCTGAAGATGGGGGGCTAATTCAGCTTTTGGATGAAAGCAGTTCTAACCACCGTATCTTTTCAGTTGAACAAATGGGGTTACAACGACAAACACGCACCTGGGTCATATCCTGTGATTCATTTACAATTCCCTGTTCAAAATGACTACCCTGGATCTCCACATTTCAAACCAAAACTGTTGAAATTTCAGACTCTTTACTTAAAACTTGCGATTTTGGGAAAGAATTCCTAGCTTAGGGAGAATTCCCAGAAAAATCCGAGAGGGTTAGGGGTCACCAGAATTTTTACACTCCATAGTGAAACCAGAGGGCATGACCGTGCTGGTGGAAACTAACAACCAGTCCACCGTACTCACTGTTTACCATCCTCACACCTTCATGTCCCCCAATCAAGGATGACCCAAGCATTTGTTCCCATGAAGACAACTGAAAAAACTTTAGAGTTACTAAAACCATGCCACTGGGGAAAGCAGCTGCTAAAACGAAAGTGGCCACCACCTGCGACAGTTTTTAAAAACTCTCATTTTTTGCCTTTTAAGGGATGACGCAGCAGTGAGAAACTGTCCATTCAAAAAACGGACTGTGTGGTTCAAGTGTTCCACATTCAGCCCCCAGAAACATTCAAATGCGGGCGAGAGAGCAGACCATAGTCGAAAAATCCCACAAGTGAATGGCTCTATTGGGAATCAGAAACCTTCACATCCCTGCCTGTAAGCCTGTGATGCTTGGTGCGGCAGAAAAATTAACTGGCAGTTCTTCCACGCCTGTAAGCCTGCAATGCTTGGTGCTTCACAGTCTGAAAGCTCTGCAACGCTTGATGCTGTGGAAAAATGACAATGCTGATCTGTAAATCTGCGCTCGCCTTAATGCTTCAATTGTAGGCTGCAATGCTTCGTTGCTGTGCAATATTAATTGGCAATTCTCTTTGCCTATATGCTTGCAGTGATTTGTGGTCATCTATAAGCTAAAATACTTGGTGCAGTTTGAAAATTAATTTGGCATTTCGTCCAGCCTGCACAGCCTGCAATGTTTAGCTGCTTCCAGCCTTGAAGTATGTGTGATGCTTAGTGCTTCCAGCCTTTAAGTCTGCGATGCTTAGTGCCTTACAGCCGGTAGGCCTTGCAAGATGCCTTGGAGCTGTGGAAAGCTAATTTGGCAGTTATTCGCAGCTTGTAAACATGCTAGACTACACTATGCTTGCTGCTTCCAGCCTGTATAGCCTGTGATGCTTGTGCTTCCAGCCTGTAAGCCTGCCATGCTTATTGCGGGTAGAAAATTAATTTGGTACTTCTTCCAAGCCTGTAAGCCTGCGATGCTTGCTGCTTCCAGCCTGTAAAGCCAGCAATGCTGCTGGTTCCAGCCTGTAAGCTGCATGGTGCTTGGTGATTCCAGCCTGTGAAGATTGGTGCTCCAGCCTGTAAGCCTGCGATGCTTGTGCTTCCAGCCTTAACGCCTGCAATGCTTGCTGCTTCCAGCCTGTAAGCCTGCGATTGCTTGCTGCTTCCAGCCTGTAATGCTTGCTGCGTCCAGCCTGTAAGCCTGCAATGCTTGCAGCTTCCAGCCTTGTAAGCCTAGCGATGCTTGGTGTTTCCAACCTTTTAAGCCTGCAATGCTTGCGCTTCCAGCCTGCTAAGCTGCGATGCTTGGTGTTTTCAAACCTTTTAAGCCTGCAATTGCTTGCGCTGCTTCCAGCCTGTAAGCCTGCAATGCCTTGCTGTCTTCCAGTGCTGTAAGCCTGCGAGGGATGCTTGCTGATTCCGCCTGTAAAGCCTGCAATGATTGCTGCTTCCAGCCTGCAATGCTTGCTGCTTCCAGCTGTAAGCCTGCAATGTTGCTGCGATCCTAGTCTGTAAGCCTGTGATGCTTGGTTGCCACAGAAATTATTAATCGGCAGTTGTCTTCCAGCCCTGTAAGCCCGGCAAACTTGTGCTGGCAGAAAATCGATATGGCAGTTGGTGACTGTTGCTCAAAAACTCAATACAACAAAGGAATAAAAGGACATTCCATCAACCCTTTTTCCTATGTAAATGACGTCTTCTGAGTCCTTTTCTTTCCAAAAAAAAAGTAAACAATCTCAGTCCACAGCCACAGTAGTATGTTGTTGGGTACCGCATATGACAAGACTTAAGCCTTTTTTTCCTAGGGAAGGGCTGGGGGTGGGATGACAGCAATGTGATTAATGATACAACACCATACCAGGCCTTGATAAAGAAAACCTAAGGATGAAAAAGCCATTACTTCTGTTTTACATGTCTGCCTTATTTTCAAGAAATCAAACTGGAAGTGTTCACACATGTCTACCGTAATGCGAGCCCATTGCATGCTGGGGACAGCTTTTTGACAATATGAACATATTTAGGGTGGACAGTGCATTCAAGTGAGGTAAGATAATTACGCTTATTAGCCCAGCCACCACAAAGGGCCGTGTCAGGGCTGGTCACTGCTTTGAAGTCAACTCAACAAGTCATATCTTAAAAAAACCATCAATTTAAGAGTTAGGCTCTGAACATCATATGGTAAATAAGACCAGCAGGAAAAGACCTGTCTGATGTTTACCATGGGATCTTGGGCATGCAAAAGTTGCAACATAAATCAGCATACAGATGAGGATGGTGTTGAAGTGGAAGTCGTCAGCCGTCTCATACCTTCCACTTGAGTATTTTCAGAATATCATTTGTAGTTCGAGTTGGGCCATACACATCGAACTTGCTCTCACAACGTGGGCTGTTTTCATCTGATCTGAGATTTTACAGTGGAAAGATTTTCAACCAAATTTCCGGTGTGTGTTAGGAAGATGCATTTTAAAGAGTAGTTGTGTGAATGAATGACTTGTGAGTTGACTTCAAAACGGTTGACAGCCCTGATGTGGCCCTTTGTGTTTTGGCTGGGCTATAAGCAATATACCTTACCTATACCTGATCAGCATTGCAAAGGGCCACAAACACCTACGCATCACATGGCAGGTAGGACATAGTATTGTCTTGCCTGCTTATCTCCATTTCTATGCACTATAACCACCACCTATCCTCTCCACCTCCATCAGCTCCGTGTGGGGACAGGGTGGTTTCTGGGATCGCAATCTCGAAGATCAACAGGTGGTTGACCCTGATGATCTCCAGCCATAGGTGTGACTCCCAGGAGGAAGAGGTCAAAGAAGGACCAGGAACAATTACTCGGTACATCCTCAATGCTGGCTCCCAGTCCTCTGCCATGGTCAGTGAAAGTAGGCTGCGACACAGAGATGCATCAATCATTACTCTGATTTGTTGATTATATCAGACAAAACAAGTGGGGGGGGGGGGGGGGGGGGGGTATACATGCACAGCCAGGATGGAATGAAAAATCTTTTTTTAAAAAATCAAACCTGGTGATCTATAGGACATATGTCTGCTCATGTCCTTATTTTCTTGGTGCTAGGAAATGAGAGGGTGCGTTGTTCAAGTTTTTGTTCCCATATCAATGAATACTCTTGACAAAAAAAAACTAAAAGGATAGAAAGAAAGCTAGAGCTGAGAGGAGAGAGGGTGGGGGGAGACAGGAGAGAGAGGCACAGACAGAGAAGAGAGAGTGAGCAAAAGAGAGAGCAGGCTACAGAGACAGAGATACACCAACAGAGAAAAAAGGACAGACGGACGGGAAGTCAAAGAAGACCAACCTGGGAACCAACTGGACAGACAAAGAATCACAGACACACACATACGCAATCACACGCCCGCGGCTGCGGCGCGCACACACACACACACCACGCGCAAACACAACACACAACACATGCAGTGCACATTCTACAGATGCATGTCAAAAACAAGAACCCCTCCACTCACACCCACATAATTAATATGCAACACACAACCACACTCCACAAATCACACACACGCAAAACACCACACACACAGCACACAACACACACACACATGGCACACACACACAAACACACATATATTAACACACAATCAAACACTTCATGCACAATCAACGCTCACTCAAACAACACACCTAACATATGCACCACCCACAAACACAAACAGTGTGAACACAACAGACACAGACACAGACACAAACACTCACACACCAACACACACACCACACACTCAACACACACACACACACACACACACCACCAAACTAGAGCCCGCCAGAGACTGGAAAAGACCAGAAACAATGGATGCCCACCACCAGCACCCAGGACAGCACGAAGAAGCCCGTCTAAGTTGAGTCATGGGATCGTTGCCAGCCACACCACACGACATGCACACACCTTCACGTTTCCCATCCAGTTCTTCACTGTAGGGACAACCACTTATCAACTTTAGGGACAACCCAGTTCTCAACATCATGAACAAAGTTCTAAACTGGATGGTAACCCGTCTCATCGTAGAACAGGTTGCAAGCTTCATGGGCAGTGCATCCTAAGGACATTCTCATCTTCAGCCAACGTTCTCATCTTTCGAGACAACCAGTTACACCGGAAGGACACGTTTCTAAGCTTTAGGGCAATAAGTTCTCATCTCTGAGAAACAACTTATTTCATTTTAGGAAAGCCAGGGTTCTTTATCTTTGCTGACAGTTTGAGTCATTTCCATTTACTCAAGACATCATGGGACTTATTGTCTAGGACAATGACTGGTTAACAGAGGCAAATTTTCTCTCGCATGTGTGCTCGCGTAAGGCCAGTTCCGTGCAGTGTTACAAGGGAGTGGTCAGCTGATCTCCTTCATACACCGATCTCCCCAGCAATTATATTCCCATCGGCCACCAATCACCTGGTCACCAAGGGGATGCACATCTCAGCCTCTTCATGGGCCTTTGCACGGTCCCACTCCTTCCAGTTCAGGAGGTCCACACAGTTCCGCAAAGAAAAAAAAACTGAGGACCAAGGATCTTGTTACATTAATGATGATCTCTAGTAACAGTCACTTATTTCAGGACAGTTGAGCTGTCAACATGAAATCTGAAACTGAAATAATGAATCAAAACCACCATGCTCAGGTCACACTGAAAGGAAATAATGTCTACTTTCCTGTATGGCCACACAAACCTCCAGTGACACAGACACCACGCGCTCCTCCTTCATGAATACATATGTGCATAAATCTATACTGTCCTGTGTCCCACACACACCACACACACACACACACCACACACCGAGTCACCTACACACACATACTTGTTAAACACACATACACAGTATCACAATCAGTCTGACACAAAACACAGAGAGGTGCACATAAATGCAAGAGACACTGACTGACTGCTTACTGTCAGATTAGAACTTGAACTGCATGCTCACACACACACACACACACACCACACACACAACACACACACACACACACACACGCACACACACACACATCCCTACACACACACACATCATACACAGTGGCACACATACCTTTATCATGATGACACACACACACACACACGCACACACACACACAGAGTGACACACACTAATTCATACTTGAATAAACACAATATCACACACACACACACAAACACACACCACACACCCACACACACACGCATACACACATACAAACACACAAGCACACACAACACACACACACACAGACACACACATACATAATAACAAATCATTTCCATCAATACGATTCCCCTAATCCCCATGCTGTGTGTGTGTGTGGTGTGTGTGTGTGTGTGTGTGTGTGCGTGTGTTGTGTGTGTGTGTGTGTGTGCGTGTGGGTGGGGGTGTGTGTGCGTGTGTGTGTGTGCACGCGCAATGCCATGAACTTGAAGTTCCAACCATAATTTCATCATTGTCATATTTCATATGAGAGTTACGTATTTACATGATAAAAATGTGTGCTTTTTTAGAAATATTTTTTGAGCTTTGTAGTTATATGTTGTGTAAGTTTCTTTTTGGTTTATGAGGGCAGTCATGGTGAAAAGCTGGAAAGCTTACTCTTTAACCTCCGTAAAGATAATTTTGACATGACTTTACTTGACACACACATCACACACCCACAACACACACACACCACACTACCGATCCGGCTGTCCCCCACCTCTACATCCTTTGCATGATGTGATCAAACTTCCTTTGCTGGTGTACACACACACACACACACACCCACACACACACACAACACACTACCGGTCAGCTCTCCCCATCCTCTACATCCTTGATGATGTGGTCCACTTCCTTGTTGGTGTAAAAAGGAGCCGAGACTCACACTGTGCCATACGCCATTCTGCTCCGTGATTGGTCTGCAATCAACTGTTCCGCCCCAAACACTATCAATCTCATTAATTACCTCATCACAGCTGATGACACTGATTTCATCTCAGTAACTAATCACAGAACTTACTCATGTTACATATTGATAATGCTGATCAGAGGGCTGATTTACCCGGCTAAAATATTGAATTAAAACAGCATAGAATAAAATCTATCTTAGACGGATCTGTTGTAATACATAGAATGTGATTTCTCCACTAGATACCGTTATATGTGCTAATCATTTAGACCAAAACTGATAGCACCATTTTTCATGTAATATACAAGGATAAAATTAAGTCAGAGGATTACAATGTGAGATGCTGTGTTGGCTATCCCTCTCAACAGCCTCACGCGGTGTTACTCTCACTTTATTCTGGACAGACGGCATTTCATTCAGCCTGACTGTGGTTGATTTCAAAGAATAGATAACTGCAAGAACAATGAGACCAAAAATGTGATTAACAGACCAAAGGAATTGAACAAACAATTATGGAACAGGCGCAATGCGTTTGCAACCTAGGTTCTTCCTCAAGTAGGACAAAGGTTTGTTCAAAAGAATTGCCCTGCGCAAGGGAGACCAGGCTTGCTGTTTTTTGTGCCCATTTTGTTGCTCGATTGTTCTATTCGTTTCAACTATCTAGTAAACCTCATTTTTGCTCTCTCTTTCATGAGTTGTTAGGGGCTAACGTGTCAGCAAAATCAATGACGACTCAGATAACAGTGACGACTGTGGTGTATTTGAAGCCTTTCAGAGGAGTAATCCTGCCACGTATTAAAGGTTTCACCAGGAAAAGGTGAGCAGGATTCAACATGTGCGATCACTTTTTAGGTCTTGCCGTCAGGTCTGACCATGGTTGTTTATCCACTTCAAACACAAAGAGACACGACATCAATCTATGTGTAGCCCTAATGCCCCCGTGGAGAAGGGGTTGGGGGGTGGGGGGGGGGGGGGGGACTCTCCCTGTGAACTGATGGGTGCCAGGAGGGGGACAGGGGGGGGAGCCCGGAAATCAAGGGCGTGGGGATGATTATGGCACCTGGCAGGAAGGATGAAGCAAAAAAAAAACACAAGGGAATCTATACATATATATAGAGCGCTCTGTCTTTGAGAGGGATTGCGATGGTTCCCTCATGAGATAGTTAAGGGTTTCATAATATTATAAATGTACTTTTCCCATTTTTCGTCCTTTCAACTTTCTTTCTTTCTTTTTTTTTAAATTTCAAATCTTTGCCAATCATTACTAGAATGACGGCAGAAATTGGTAAGTCGCACTGTTTTCCCCACACTTAATGTTCCGCATTTATATATATATCTATATCGTTAAAAGTTGTGAAATTAAAAGTAAGCAATAGAGAGAGAGGAGAGAGCGAGGAGAGAGGAGAGAGAGACGAGAGGAGGGAGACAGAGGACAGAAGGTAGACACGCCCGACAGATAGATAGAGCCAGAGAGAGAGAAAGAGAGTGAGGGCGGGAGTGTAGGGAAGAGAGAGAGATGTAGGGAAGCGAGAGAGATGAGAGAGAGAGCGAGAGAAAGGAAGCGGAGAGAGAGTGCAGAGAAAGAAAGATAG
>JADBJO010016876.1:27500-39279 GCA_016801955.1 Conus betulinus | reverse complement strand
GATAGTATATAGAAGAGAGAGATGAGAGAGAGAGGAGAAGATTGAGAGGCGATGTCTTCTTCATTTCTATAATGTTTGCGTAACTGTTTTTTGAGTTTTCAACAATCTTTGCCTCCAAAAAATCCATACTTCGTTGTGATAATCTAGCTTACCTTCGCGGCACTTTGGGGTGCTGTTGGATTCTTTTTCGCACTCTTGGCGGTCGGAACCCCCGAAATTTATGGCCTGTGGTGTCGTCTCTCATCTGACGCCAAGAGCCAGACCACAATCAGCCGTGTCTCATCCTGAGATTCCGTAATCCAGCGGAATGAAGGGCTCTGAGCAGGCGATACATGTAGATCTGCCTTCCTAGAGGGATTGCGATTAGTGTTCACCAGCGGTTAGTGAAGGGTTGTCATATTTGAGATTATACATTTTTACAATTTACATACATCTTCCAATTTTTTTCCCTCTCGGTTTCAGATCTTATTGCCAAGTCCGTTACTATATGAGGGAGATTGGTCACCTGCACTCTGTTTTCCCCCACTACTTGATTGTTCAGCATTTATATTGTTTGTCAACTCTGGGCGTGATTGCATCTCTTGTGGGATCCACTGGAAAGGTTTGGGGGAAGGTTCTGCACAATTTCTTAGCCAGTGAAAATGCTTGGTTGTTGACAGAGCGTGGACCACTCAGACTGTTCAATATTTTTTGATCTCCTTGCATCCTTAGTCTGGATCCTCAAGCATAGGCTCAAAAGATTGTCCCTTACATTTTATACTGTTTGCGTAATGTTTTTATTTTCAACAACTTTTTTCCTCTCCATACTTTCGTTTTTGTTTAATTCTACTACCTTTACGCTGGCTGCTCTGGGGGTGCTGTTTGGATTCTTTTTCGAACCCTGGCGGTCGGAACACCACAGAATTATGGACTGTGGTGTGTCTCTATCTGACGCCAAGAGCACAGACACAATCAGCCCATGTCTCCCTGATGAGTCCGATCCAGCGGACGAAGGCCTTGGAGCAGGCGATACATACAGATCTGCCTTCGAGAGGGATTGCGATAGTTTCCTCATGCAGATAGTGAAGGGTTCTATATTTTGATAATATTACATTCCCATTTACTCATCTTCACTTTTTTTTCTCTTGGTTTCGAGATCTTTTGCCAGTCGTTACAAGCGTTATGAATTGGAAGAATTGTTAACCTGCACTTGTTTCTCCCCTCCCACTGCTTGATTGTTCAGCGTATATATATTATATATATATTATATATATATATGTGTATGGTGTGTGTGTGTGTGTCTGTGTGTGTTGTGTGTGTGTTGTGTGTGGTGTCGTGTGTGGTGTTGACATTAGGTGCCAGTCTCCTTCGACGTTTGTTTTCAAATGTAAAACTGGAGCATTGGTCTGCCACTGAACACGTGGTTGTCGTACAGTTCTTTGCGATGTTCTCAAATGCTTTAGCAAACGGGCGCCCTAAAGGCCTCCATTTTGGTACCTATTTTAATGACGTTGATGTATTCCAGCCATAGCCACAACAAACAAACCAAGCATAGAAAAGCCACTAACAGAAAATTATAGCACACAGTCAGACTTCTTCTACATGAGACATTTTTGGCGGGCAGTGCACCGGGCCCTGTTGCAACTGCCGCTGATTGAACTCACGCCGTATTGAGGAGAGTGAACCTGCAAAGATTTTCGGTCCATCTTTCTTGAAATTGGTGGAAGCTTTGGCATCAGAATGTCTCCCAGGTGGCCCCCTTGCCCTCAGCCAGACCATTGCGCTGAAACAAGTGGAGTGAAGGAAAAAAAACACAGGTAAGTCCATCCCACACACCACTCTGCTGACTGATGAGTGGTTGCAATAACCACAGGTGATTAGATGGTAGCTGAGCCATGATTCTACAGTTTCCACAGCGTGGCGTATACTTGGTGAACCAAGCATCTAATTAGTGATGATTGGTGGATCAATCATGAGAGATTTTTTTGCATTATGGAAAATACAATCGAGTGACGACGTCTTCAACCGGCACAAAAACCGCTATTGCGCGGAAAATGTTGAAATCACAACAGTTCGCACTGTTAGCCCATCAGGATGCCCGTTTTGTGATTTTTTTTTCTCTGGGGAAAAGGTTGTGTTCACAATAGCATCTATTGAGAGAACTTGAAACTAATGAAAACATGCCCAGGAAACCCGTTTTGGGCTACTGAAACGTGCCATATAGGAAATCATGGGAGGGGCACGGACGATATTATGCAATCTTTTTCGTCAAACACAAAAACTGTGCTTGCTGTCATTATATGAAGGAACGAAATGAAGGTGCTGGTATCGGCCTTGTGGATATGGCAGCTCTGGCACTTGCCACGGATTGCGGCTCAGAATCCAGTACGGCTGCGTTATGCAAGATAAACAGCAAACGGTGGCAGTGTTCCTTTTGATTGGATAACGATGCCAAGAGCATTTCCCCGTACCTGCCTGTGACAGACACGATAAATGTTATCATCTGTGTAAAGTGATCTCTCTCTCTCTCTCTCTCTCTCTCTCTCTCTCTCTCTCTCTCAGACCTCCACTTTAAATTGCCCGATCACCCACCATCCCCAGCGCACCCTTCACCTCTTCCCCACCCATCATTCCTCATCACACAACACACCACAAACCACACAACACAACACCCCACACACACACACACCACACACACACACTCACCGACAACACACACACCCAACACACACACACCACAACACACACACCACACACACACACACAGTGTGTCCACACACCTAAAGTGCTGATGTGCACACTGGTACTTTGAAAGAATGTCAGGTCTGGATGCCTCATTGTAGTGATGGATTTTGAGGAAATAATGTGACTGTTGACCAGTCTTAGTTTCTGTCCTTGAACAGTTGACATTACTAGTGATTGTTCTGTCCTTTGAACAGATGACATTACTAGGATTTGCTTGTCTGTCCTTGCCTTGAACAGTGACATTACTAGTGATTGTTCTTGTCCTTGAACAGTGACATTACCAGTGATTGTTCTGTTCCTTGAACAGTGAAATTGCTAGTGACTGTGGCATTTGTGGGCCATGCCACCAGCCTGAAACTTCTCGGTGCTATTTTACATGACACATGTTGTGGATGTTCACTCAGTCTTTCATGGCCGAGTCTCTTTGTTTCGCCCCCTCCGGCCAGAATCATCGATATCACTTGAGATGTGGAAAGCAGTTGTGATGCCGTCTTTCTTTCGTCCAATGCTGAATGTGCTGCACTAATCGTAATAAGTGACATCACTCATGGTGCCTTCAAGACGGGGATGTGAAAAAGTGTGAAAGATATAATCAATAGTAAGTGCCTGCAGTGGTTGCTTTGGCATGTAGATGCTGGATTTAGTGTCAATTAAGCTTGGTGTGCCAAAGTAAAATGTCTTCATTGTGGTTATACTTGCCTCCTTTCAGGCTCTGTCAAACGTTACTTGAAGTTGAGGGTATGTTAGACCTTTCTCTGCCGAGTGAGGTGTTTCCACCAAGGGCACGTAGGTTTAAGTGCGCTGGGTCTACGGCAATCTGCCTTAGCGGAATCCCTACAGTTCTTGTGAAATAATGGCTTATCGCTTGAGCCGTAAGTTCGTTCTACAGAATGATTTTTGAGGCTACCTTCATGCGAGAAGTAGATCAGACCGATTGTGTCACAATTCTGGCATTATTGGACATGTGGCATGTGTGTGTGTGTGTGTGTGTGTGTGTGTGTGTGTGTGTGTGTGTGTGGGCGCGCGCACCTTTGATTGTTTGTGGGAAGTGAAGTGTTAAGAAGATGACTTTTTTACGCCAACAAGAGACATGAACCAAGCGCAGTAACATCAAGAACAAACATACACATGCGTACGGCGCGCGCACATAACACACACCACACACACACACACACACACAACACACACACACACACACACCACACATATCCAGTGCAACAGTCAGAACGCCCGCAAGTACACACCACAACCACCCACACACCACACCCACACACACACACACACACACACAACACACACACACACACACTACAACATGAATCAGGACAGACAGACAGACAGTGAAAACGCAGACAGACAAGAGCTGAGAGACAGACAGACAGTCGTTCAGATAATGTACGAGGGAGACCCCCAGCAAAACAGACATTGAATAGGTATTACACACACACACACACAAGCACCCACACACACAATCAGAGGACAGATGGATGAGGGAAAAATGGCAGAGAGACAGGCAAAATGTATGCATCGCTACAGCCAGTACGTAGCCTTGACTTACTTAGGCCCTTGCTCTTGCCGACCTAGGCCCTTAACAACTGCTTAACAAAGCAATCATGACCAGCCACTGTACCTGGTCAACGAGAGCGCTAAACTTTTTTTGCTACAGACTGTAACATCTGCCACTGGTGTCCGCTTCCAGGTCCCGTATCCAAGGTTGTTTCGAGTAGGTCTCACCTCGCTTCCTTTTGCCGTTGGGGACCGCTCAACGGTAAGGGCTTTTCTGGTGGTATTGTCGGGGAGGCTTTTCGGAGCGTGTGTCATATCCACCGCCATGTCTTTTGCAGGACGGATGACTTGTCCTATTGGCAGTGGGCTTACATGTCTCACGAGGTCTTGCTGATGTTGGTCCCTCTTGGGTTATGAGATTTATTTATTTACTTTTTGTCCGTCGGTAGTTGCCGTGGTATCAATCCCTTAACATGAGTAATCGATAGTCTTGTAGTGTGTTTATTGCACCTTAATGGTCGCGTCAGCTCAGGTTAGGTTTACTCTCTCTCTCTCTCTCGCTCTCTTCTTTCCTCTCTCTCTCTCTCTCTCTCTCTTCTCTCTTGTACTCACAGAATTCCACTGTCCGTGCAGAACTCACACTGCAGGTTCATGTGTGGCCGGTGCCTTTCTCTTCAACTGGCTTTGTCTCGATCGGCCTCTCACCTGCTGACTTTTTACCTGCCGACGACGTGCAGCATTCCCTTAGCTGGAGGCATTCTCTCACTCTGTGACGTTATGGTGGCCATGTTTGCTGCCAATGGTTAGGAAGGTTTTCTCTCACTGTGCGGAAGATGTCCCTGGTAGAGGCTCCGCTCCAGTTTTGTTCTCCACTTATCGCCGAGGTACAGTCGGGTATCTTCATTCCTACAGTCGGCTGTAGGGGAGGGATGTCCCAGCATTTCCGCATCTTCTCGGCTGGTTCTCTTGACTGGACAGAGGGCAGACGAGAGTCGCTTGACCACGCCACTTTCTGGGGTCACCCATGGTAGCTGGCCGTACACCGGGGCTGACGTCCTTGAGGGCCGCAGCGTGTGGTAGAAGCAACACGTTCTTCACCAAAATGGTTACTCACCCTGTACGGGACCGTGACGAAAAAAAAAAATACCTCCTCGCCCGACGGGATGGGTTCCACACTGTTTCAGACTTCGTGCAGCCTATGTGATGGACAGCTAAGCAAGTGTGGTTAACTCTGTGTCGTGCTTTTGGAGAAGTGGTTGGTGTGGGCGTGCTGAAGGTGCCAGCACTGAAAGAATGTTCAGAACAGACCTGGTTTGGGACACCCGATTGGACATGATATATTCCCAGTGAGCTTTGGGGAGGGTAAGGGTGGGGGACAACAGGAAGGAACAAAACGAATGTGTGTGTTGAAATGCTTTTTGTGACTATGGTGTATGGTGTGTGTGTGTGTTGAAATGCTTATTTGTGACTGTGTGTATGTTGGTGTGAATAAATGGTGTGTTGTGTATTGTAATCTTTCCTGTGTGATCTCTTGCAGAGTATGTGAGGTCAGTCACTCCCTTCACTCCCCTTTTAGAACGATCCTGTCAGGGTCGACCTCAGCCTCCGGGGCCAGTCGTGACATACATCGTTCCCACAACTCTTTGTTTGCTGATTGTCTCTGGCCAGTGGATGTGGAGGATCTTTTGCAGGCAGCTGTTAACGAACGTCTTGCAGTTTTTTGAACGGTGATTTTTGGGTTCGCAGGTTCTCTGATCATCCATATAAGAGGGACGGATTTAAACGTTTGAATTGAAGAGGCGGATTTTCGTCCTTCGTAGTGATTGGTCGAGATTTCCGACCGATTTTCTTCAGAGTGATGAAGGCTGCTCTTGATTACCCTATTCAGGTTTTCATGTCAGAATCAGTTCCCCCCTTGCTGGTTGAACTACACTGCCCAGATAGGTCAAGCTGCTGTCTTCTTCCAGTGGGGCTCCATCTAGTACCACAGGGTTGGGACTGACTGTGTTAATTTTTAGTATTTGGGTTTTCTGTGGATGGATGGTAAGGTTGGCCTTTGCTGCAAAGATTGACAGGTCTGATGTTTTGTCCTGCGTCTGTTGTCTGGTATGGGAGAGCAGGGCCAGATCGTCCGCGAAGTCCACGTTGTCGAGCTGGGTCCAGAGTGTCCACTGTATTCCATTTCTCTTTTTTCTGTCGTACTCTTCATCACCCAGTCAATGGCCAGAGAAGGAACAGGAATGGTGAGAGGAGGCAACCCTGGTGGACTCCTTTCTTCACCTCAAACCGACGTGTTGTCTGTCCCAGTGTGAACCACCTGGCATGCTATCTTAATAGGATTTCTGCATCAAATTGGTGATCTTTGTTGGTACTCCATAGTGCCGTAATAGTTGCCACAAGCTGTCTCTCTGCAAGCTGTCGAAGTTTTCTGAAAGTCCACAAAATTTATATAGAGTGCAGTGTTCCATGATGATCCTTAGCGTGGCAGTCTGGTCTGTGCAGGAGCGTTCTTTCCGGAAGCCTGCTGGTTGGTTCCTAAGTGTTTTGTTACTTCACCCTTAATTCTCTGTAAAAGAATCCTGTTGAATACCTTGCCTGGTACTGACAGGAGAGTGATGCCTCTATAGTTTCTGCAGTTGCTGATATCTCCCTTCTTTGGGTAATTTAATGATGTTCTGTCTTTCCAGTCTGTAGGGAGCTCTTCATATGTCCATATCTTCTCAAAAATGGTTGAAGAATGTCTGCTGTAGTGTCGATGTCTGCTTTTAGTGCTTCTGCTGGAATTGCGTGGGGGCCTGCTACCTTTCCATCTTCCTTTTCTTGATAGCACTGACAATTTCTTCCCTGGTTGGTGGATTACAATTGATTGGCAGATCAATTTCTGCTGCTGGGACATGTGGAGTGTCTTGTGGTGCTGGTCTGTTCAGTAGCTCTTTGAAGTGCTCCACCCATCTGTTGAGTTGTCCCTCTTGGTCTGTAATAGTCTCTCCCTGTTTGTTTTCAATGGGTCTTCTGGCCTGGAAAAACTTTCCTACGAACTTCTTGGTCGTATCGTAGAGTGCTTCATGATTCTGCTATTGGCAGCCTGTCCTGCTTCTTCTGCAAGATGGTCAATATACATTTTCTTGTCTCTTTTCACACTCCATCTCACTTCCTTGTGGGCTTTGCTGTGGTCTGCATGGACTGCTGCTTTCAATGCTCTTGTTCTGCTCCTGTTGATTTTCTTCTTCTTCCGTTTTCGTTTGTCGATTTTCTCCAGGGTTTCTGTTGTGATCCAATCCTTGTGATGTTTGTTTTTTTTTAACCCCTAGAACCTCTTTGCATGTTGATAAAAAAAGCTTCTTTTGCTTCTGTCCAATGTGTGCCTATGCCTGTATCTTCTGTATATAGGTCTTGAGGGTTTGGAATCTATCCTTTAGGGACAGTGTGAATGAGTCTCTGTAGTGCTGTTCTCTATGTAGCCCTATATATGAACTTTTCTCTTTTTCCTGTTGGTTTCACTGGGTTCTTCTTCAGCTTGAGCTTTAGTTTTGCTGTTAGAAAGTGATGGTCTGATGCTACGTCTGCCCTCTCCTCACTCTAACATCCTGCAATGACCATCTGAATTTCTTGGAAATGCAGACGTGGTCCATTTGATTTTCAGTTTCAAGATTTAGTGACACCCATGTTGCTTTCTAAATACTTTTGTGTGAAATATGCTGCCACCGATGATTAGGTTGTTCATCCTGCAGAAGTCTGTGAGTCGGCCGTTTTCGTGCATGTCACCTAGTGCGTGGGTGCCCATAACTTCTTTGTATCCTCGATTGTCTCCTCCTACCTTGGCATGCATGTCTCCCACGAGAATGGTGATGTCTTTGTCCTTCAGCTTGTTCAGTATGGTCTACAGTCTGTTGTAGAAGCTATGTTTGTCCTCTTCATCATGGTCGTTGGTCAGGGCATAGCACTGTACAATGTTAAGTTTGATGTCTTTCTTCATTGTTCTGAAGCTTGCAGTCACAATCCTTGGGCCATGTGCTTCCCATCCAATTAGTGCTTTTTGTGCTTGTTTTGATAGCATAATTGCTACTCCCTCTGTATGTGCAGAGTTTTCATTTTCATGGCCTGAAAAGAGGATCAACTCTCTGGAAGATAACCTGACTTGTCCGGATTGTAACCAATTCATCTCGCTAAGTCCTAGTAATGCCAGGTTGTAGTTGCACATCTCAGCTGCTACTTGTCGAGTTTTCCCTGCTTCATACATGGTTCTGATGTTCCACGAACCGATGGTGATGGTTTCCCTAGGTCGTCAGAAGGTCGGTAGGCGCTAAGGCTTCCTTTTGGCTTTCACCACAACACGTCATGAGTCCTGCTGATGCAGGCCCTTCTTCTTCCAGGAGAGGCGTTTCTTTGGCAATTGTTGATGTTTCTGTAGCAGGTATTTGTTTACAGGGTGAGGTTGCTAGCCTCACGCCCAACCCTACTCCTGTATCCGGGCTTGGGACTGGCTGCTAGGTCTAAAGAGACTACCAGGCAGAGTTCACACAGCCAGTGTGCTTTTGAATTTTGCTTTAACCCCTGTGTCTCTCTGTCTCTGTCATCCTCTCGTTCTCTTTGTCTCTGTCTATCTGCCTGTCTGTCTATCTGTCTGTCTGTCTGTCTCTCATAAGGGGCCAAAGCCTATATGAATAAACCACCTGAATCTCTCTCTCTCTCTCTCTTTCTCTCTCTCTCTCTCTCTCTCTCTCTCTCTGAACAGGGAGCACATTTCAGCTTCACGCAGATCGACTGTGACAACGCTTTTTCAGAGACATGATTGCTCTGTGTGCCCATGGTACTGTTGATGGCTTCTGCCCAGACAAACGGAAACGAAGAGACGCTTCCAGCATGTCCATCACCATCCCTCTCAGACAACTACGGCTACTGGAGAAACTCATGCCCCCGAATCCTTGTCGGACCGTGACCCACGTCAGCTCCAAAAACGTGTTTTTTAACCTGCACTAGATGGGCTCGGATGTATTTTGGTGCAGTCAAGGCCTTTGGCCGTTGGCACTTCTACGAGACAGCCGATGCCACGTACTGCCCCCAGTTGAGGCTTGTATGCCTGAGGTTTGATCCACAGCATAAGAATGATCAAGGTTAAGGCTGGCGACACGCTTTAAACATGGCCTCACGCTAAATACTTCCCAGTAGTTTTTTTTTTTTCCTTATCATTTTCATTTTTCTTTTTTTTTCTTTTTGTTTTGTGCAAACGTCAAAAAAAGTCTCTTTGCGTGCACAAAAAAAAAGCTTCTAGCTAATGAGACAATGCGACTGCGTTGCAGCGATCTCACCCAGGAAGTAGGGCTTAGAGAGGAAGGGAGGGACAGGGGGTGGTGGTGGTGGTGGCAGCACTTCGTTGGTAGTGGTGAGGAAGTTTTTTAACGGGCGGGTTTCACGAAAAAAACACACCACTCTCAGAGAAGAACGTGGAGGAAAGGACTGGGTGGGTGCGAGGGCACTCACTACCAGTCAGAGGGAAGGGAGCGAGGGGAGCTGGGGGTTGAAACGGCGGGGGGGGGGGGGGGGGCGTTGCAGAAAGACTTAAACTGATAAACCTAAGTGGTGTTGTTGAGAGACAGGCAGAGACAGAGAAGAGAAGGTGGTGGATGGCAATGGCTGTCAACCATCTTGAGCACACACACACACACACACACACACACACACACACACACACACACACACAACAAGCGCGTACGTAGGCACGCACGCACGCACGTGCGCTCACACACACACACACACACACACACACACACACACACACACACACACACACACACACACATATGCGTGCATGTATGTATGCACAGACACGTATGCGTACATATAGATAATTAGTTAGACAGTCACATAGATAGAAAGATAGACAGACAGACAGACAGACAGATAGATAGATAGATAGATAGATAGATAGATAGATAGATAGATAGATAGATAGATAGATAGTAGGTAGATAGATTGGTAGGTAGGTAGGTAGACAGGTACACTGACAGACCGATTTGGGCATGTCAGAAATACCCAAGAGCAAATGCTGCATTTCTTTCTATGACAAGAGAAAAGTGTCAGTCATGATCTTGTGAAGCAAAAGTTTGTCTAGGTACAAAAGGAATAAGGAGCAAATTAGAAGATAAAATTATGTTGAGGAGAGTAGTCACTGTGGGGCAGTGGTAAGCTATGCAGATTTTGATGGGATATTATGGGTTCAATTCTCCTCAATGGATTCTTTGTCACTAAATATTATTTTTATTCGCAAACCATACAAGATTGTAAAGATACATTAAAATCTGAAATATTAAAATGAGAACTTAGCTTTCCATGGTCAATAAACTGTGTTGCACAAACCAAGGGATTTTTTTTTATATTGAGAGAGAGAGAGAGAGAGAGAGAGAGAGAGACAGAGAGACAGACAGACAGACAGACAGACAGACAGACAGACTGACTGACTGACTGACAGACAGACAGAGAGAAGGCTGCTGGAGACAATCCATCTTTGCAGAAGAAAAAATGAGAAATGGCCAATGTCAAAACGTATCTGCAATGAATACAACAATCAATAAATGAGTTTGGCTTGCATAGTAGCAAGGATGAATTACATTTCTTTTAAAGAGGCAACGCACATGAATCTATACACACAAGGATATGTAGGTGTTCCAAATTTAAACTGCTTTGTTAAAATCCATTTGGATGTTCACGTTATACGTTTCTATTTCGTAAAACTCTGAATACAGGCAGTGATTTTCTCAATTTATAATGAATAAAAAATGAACGTGCTAACAGGTTGATGAATTTGATTGTCAGATATTTTTTAGATACTCTAACGTTATAAAATGTTGACTGAACCAAAAAACACCAACCTAAACACTCCCTTATTTTGTTCGAAGCTGTTTAAAAAAAATCCAGCCCAAATGATTGAAAAATTGACAATTGAAACTGAACAATTTTCAGTCATCTCTTCATTCATACACATTAACGTTTACTTAGTTCCTATGATGCAGGTGTCAATCCATTTCAGTTTCCTATAACTGATTTACTTTATCTTTTTACTCCCACTTAATCACTCCATCCAGGAAACCAGTTTCCTTGCTGTTGATGTCACAGCTGTTCCAGACCATGGTTTTATGGCCTCCTACCGTAAAGAGCATTGTTGTTGAAGCTTCCGGTAGTGCATTATTTTCTCTGGCAGTGCTTACTGCGTATGTATTCTCTTTAAATACTTGAATGTGTCTCCATATGTTGCTTCCCTGGGTTAGTGCTGCTTTTCTTGAACTCCGGACATATTCCAGCGTTTGTCTACCCTGAAAGAAAGGGAACGTAGGATCATCACATCCCCCCACTCTCACCCCTTTTCTTCACCAGGTTCAATCCGAGGGCACAAGGCCATGTATAGGTCTGAGGATGAAGCTGATCCTTAGAGGAGCCATATGCAACTTTCAATCCAGCTGAGACTTGTTTGGAGTGCAGTCTCCCACGTAGTCACTGTTGACCTCACTCGACTGCCTTCTGAATTCTTTTGGCATTTTCATCTTCAGCTCCT